>VXAY01002649.1:760916-828038 GCA_013399855.1 Oxyruncus cristatus
AACATGGAGCACTGTAAAATGATCAAAGACACATGGAAGTAATGTTACTTTTGGTTTTGCCAGCAACAGAATTCTACTAACTTTGCTTTTCTACTGGTGCCTACTTGATAATTCTTTGCTCAAAAATACATTAAATAGCTTTTCTAGGACAAGTGTGTAGCTGCATTTTGCAGTATTGTTATCAAGGTTTGTTCACTTGTTTGTTAGAGAGAATTTTCAAGTCACTCCTGTGATCATCAGCCACACCAAACTGCTACACTGGCCTGTTTGATGAAAAGACCAAAGTATTCCATTCGCTTTTTTCTAAGGTAGTAATAAATGCTTCTTAATTTATACCATTCTGTAACATTTTCCATCAGTAACCAAAGGAAGAAGAAACTTTCACATATCATTTTGCACTAAAATTCAGTGAGTCACTTAATGCCCGCAAACCAAATTCAAACAACTCTCACTGCTATCGATGGAAACTGATTCTATGCCCACAGGAGAACACTTGGCCCAGGATACTCAGACCTCCCTCCTGCAAAGCCAGTGCTCAGCCAGCTGCCAAAGGCTTTCCTAACACTAAGGACAACCTGCCACTGTAGGCAGGGTGGATGACTTTGGCTTACAGTAGGCTGCTCCAGCACATCAAAGAGCACACACGTCTGGTTTTTGTAAACCAAAGCAAAGACTCTATTTGACACATTGTCAGATAAAATTTTATGCTAATAGCAGCAAATGCATAAGCTGGTTCAAGGCACAGGGTAGCTCTACCTCTCCAGATGTATATCTACTTCGATCTAGTGATATTGCATCTCTCATGTCCTCAGGCACCCTGGTGCACTGCCCACAGGTGGCAGCTGGGGCTGTGGAGTGTTGCCTGCACTCAGACCTCAAGCTCCCGCCATCATTTGCTGTTCTCCTTGGCACATGACATGGTGCAGGGAGTGCAGAATTCAGCTCTTACAAAGTAGGAATAATTATGTATGTAATGTTTCTTAATTTTTTTCCCCTTAATCTTTACAACAGAAGCTTTTACTAAATCAGGGAAATTCATATATATATTGACATCTAACTCCATAACTCCTTTTTTTTTTAAAGTCAGTGGATCTGAAAAGTGTCCCAAGTCATAACTACTGTATTATTTCATTATGACGTGCAGAAATGTTGGCTGTAAGCTCCAAACATAGTCCAATTATTTGTTTTATTTGTCCATTTGACATTATTTTTATGGTTAATTTTCTGTGTGTTTTAATATTTTAATGATCTGTAGTGTTTATAGGGATGTGCCTGGAGCACTGCTGCAAATAGGGGCTGTAAAATAAAATACAACACTATTTATTATCATGAATCAGTCTGCCTAAATAACTATAGCATCTACAATATTCACAATAGTCTGAAGAAAGAAAGAATGAAAAATATCACTGTCAATAGCTGCTGAGGGGGTGTCCTCCAATTTTCTATATTCAAAACAAAAATGTCTACACTCCTTCTATAACATCCTGTGTGTAAAACAAATCAAAAATAATTACAACCCTGTATGTCAAGGACAAAAAATATCTATATTTTATGAGAGTAAACAAATAAGACAGTTCATGGCACGGGTTTTGCACTGCACAGATATCAGACCTAGATACTGAAGGACCTGCTTGGCATTTAGACAGCTCAGAAATGAGATAGCAGCAGGTGGTTAGAAACTCGTAGTCCTTGAAAATCACTACATCTTTTTCTATGACTAACAATCACAGATAGGCACTTCCAGAAGTCCACTTGCACTTCAGACTCATGTGGGTTGATTCAGCCATTCGTATGAATACACAGGTCTATCCTTGAGGTGTGTGTTAAACTAGGCAGAGGAAGAGAGGGGTGAGATAAATTTTGTGTTACCATTCTGGCCAAGACTTTCAAACTTAATCTTAAAAAGAAAGCTTGGAGACTCATGGCTAAAACATATAAAGGAATGTTCCAGTATTCAAATGTTCTTTACCGTAAGGTCTCCCCATGGCACTCAGCAGGACTTCTTTGAAGGTTTTTCCTTTGGTACTGGTCTCTATCATGTGTATCTGTCATTTTCTTTTTTGTAATTTATCCTCTCAATGCACAAATATGTTCCAAAAGTTAAAATAAGGCTGCAGTATCTGCCTGAATTATACTTAATAGCCTGATGGTTAGAGTACTCAGCTGGGAACAACTAACCATTGAGTTACAGGGGTTTGGGACATGAAAGTCTCTCCTGCTGAAGCTGTTCATGTTTTCACAAACAATTAAACTTCCATTGGACCCACCTGAGAGTAATTCACTGCATAGTCCAGTATTCAGCAAGGAACGAGAATAGCTAAGTTCAAATCATTACTCTAACGAACATTTAATGAATTTTAACATGGATGAAATAAAATGTTCCCATTGTGCAAGCTTATCAGCAGTGAATAGACAGCATCTGGCAACAGCAGCGTTAATGTGCATACAGCTGTTCAGAGGTAGAAAAGCAGGAAAGAGTTTTCAAGAAGATGCACAATTACATGCCTGTTTTGACAAACAGTTCTGAGATTAGAGACCTCCAGGGAAAGTCCTGCACACAGGAGACTGGTGAGATAAGACCTGTTCTGGCAGAAAGAAAAGTCACAGGGTGGAAGTTCAGCACATACAGAGTGCCCTGGCATCCCTCCTTCTGCAGAGCTCTCACCCTCTGTGACCAGAAATCTTAATTTTACTGTACAGCAGTCTTGTCTGTTGCTGTGGGGACTGGAGTTGAACTGTCCCATCTCCTAAGCTATATTTGATTCCCTTCTCTGAATCCAAAAGAAAGAATTTGCTCCAGAGCTTTGTGAAAGCCATGAGTAAACAGAGTTCGGTAACAGGGGCACCAGGACTTAACGAATGGTATCCAAGACTGTAATTTCAAACCTATCACTTGTATTTTACATTAAGAAATTTCAAAAATAGAAATAAAACATTTTCTTTTACATGAAGTATAAGTTATCATTTAACACAACAGAGAATATTTTGGAAAGCTTTCCTCAACAAAATAAAAAAAAAAAAAAAACCAAAAACATTTTTTTTTTAAAAAAAAGCACCACCAAATAAAGAAGCCCCTAAGTTCCAACTTCCACTTCTACATGATCATTTTGGTTCAGAATAAAATGAATGTTTATTTTCAGTTTAGCTGTCAAACTGACTAATTATTTGCACACCCTAGCTCAGAGTATTGCATTCATCCTTTGAATATATTAAAAACAACTGAAAAGGAGGAAATTTAGCATTAGGAATCAGCTTTTCTAAAAGGTGTGGAAGCCCCTCTTAGCTCTGATCCACTCCTGGTAAATAGATGAAGTAGCTAATCACCGCACAGCTGACAGAAGTTGCACTATTCTTAAGGATTTTTACTCAATTTAGAGATAAGCAAATAAGCTTCTACTGAAATCAACATGAAAAATTTAAAAAAAAAAAAAAACAAAAAACAAAAAATTGGTTCCTGAGACACCAAGAAATAAACTGGTATAATTGCCAGCTAGCAAGTCTTTTACAAAAGTGACTGTCTCCCTTTTCAAGCATTTGAGAACAAAACAAATCCACTCAGTTAAGTAGAACATACATTTGCACACACAGCTATCCTAATTTTCTTTCATCCTGCACTACTTAATTTCTTGCTTTGTCATAACAGTGACAGACATTCATTTTTTCCCAATTACTCTAATATAGATTGCAGATATGAATTTTAACAATTTTAATTTTGTTGGGCAATAATCCAAATACTTTTTCCTGACTCCGGGACTCTCTTTGACTGTCTCAGTTTCCTAAGGGGGATGTACAGCCTCTGATTACAGGTCAGGCAGGCTTCACCACTTGCTCCTAAGACCAATGACTTGCATATTTAAATCATACTATGAGTTGGATAATCTCCTTTCACAGCAAAACCCAGGGGAGAGAACCATGTAAGAGGATACAAGGAATCCCTCGTTAAGAACTAGCTATCTGAAGTACTTATATGCCCCCACCCCTTACTCTAATATCTGATTATCAAGGAGCCTTTATATTCACAAATCCCTTCAGCCACAGAAATGCTCTAAGGAGGGAAGCAGGGGCGGGGAACCCTGGACATCAGTCCTCCAGGGCCACTGGGCACCCAGCTCCACGGGCATCAGCCATCAGGCTGAAGATTCGCTGCTGCGTGACTTGCCCAAGGTCACAGAGAAAATCTGTGCTGAGGCAAGACAAAGGATGTAAGGCTTCAACGGGCACTACCACACAGCAAGGGAAGTCTGTCACACTCAGACAAAGCTTTGTAGCTTGCCATTGAGCCAAGCAATTATGTGATCCATACCAAAAATACCCTGCATTTTCTTCAGCTTTTTACATCTTTACTCTCATTCTCTCCTGCACGCCAGAATCAAACATTATTTGATGCATACGCAAAGACACAGTAAAATAAGTATAACTGGAATGGTGAGTCTTCATTCCTGAAGCACAAGTTCTTTGCTATTCAGCCTAAAAATAGAAATAAGGAGAGAAAAAAGAAACACAAGCTTTGAAACTTGGCAGGAATGGCAGGAAATCATACCTTGAGTCACAGGGCACTCTCAGCATCTGTTCCAACTGCAAGCTTTTCATGCTCCCATATACAGCACAGCTACCTTCCCATCTTATTCCAGTCTCCAAAACTAGCCCTAAAGGTATTATTTTTTCTCTGCAGTCTCAAATGCCTTACACACCCAGTTTCCAAAATGCTTTTCAGTCAGTACTGGAGATGTGAACAAGCTCACAGATGATGAGTTTTTGCTCTTCAGATGATATTTGGCAAAACGGTTCCCAGTGGGCTGAAACAACAGCCCTGACTGCACTTCGGATTTGCAAGCAGAAGTGTTTATAACATGCATAAAATAATGCTGGTTAATAAGACAAATGTTTACACTTAAAACGTTCTAAGGGCATCAGCAAATCCGATCCAACAAAGAAGACATAACCACATTATTTTTCCTTTATGTTTCATGCTTTTCAATAGCTTTAACTTTCATTACAAACATTTCAGTTCTGCCTGAACTGAGCACAAAGAGATTCAGCCTTTTAATCCTCAGGACAATACATGTTTTCTTCACAGTTTGGAAAGCAAATATAGCAGCTGGTAACTTTTAAATCCTGTGCTTTGTTATGCAAAGAATCGAAAACAGAATCATCAAAGTTAGGAGAGGAAAACACTGGCTACTTTGCCTAGAAAATTTTCCTACTCATACAAAAATGTAAATTTTGATACTTCTATCCAACCTAATTTTCAGAAAGTAGGAAATTTGGCATTTTTCTCGTAATATACAACCCGATGAAACTTTAGACAACATATAACAGGGTACTTCTTGGCAATACCTTTTCCTGAGTCAACCCATATTTTCATTCCTGAAACAGTATCCTAGCTCTAGCTATATATGCCTGTGCTCTACTAACTCCTCTTTATGAGTAGAATTTGAAGTGTTAGGTTTGTACTGTAGCCAGCCCTTTCCTCAGCTCATTTTTCAGACTTCATTTTTGGAAGTGTCAGGCCTAGACAACTATTGCAGGATCCACAGCCTCTCTGAAATGTTTCTCTAGTGAATAGCCTAAGTACAACTGTGATGATAAGTTTTCACTAAGACCTTAATATTTCACAGTACTTTGCAAACAAAAACCAAAGAAAATTTTTCTGAATAAGATAAGGGATCAGTGTTACCATAATGCAATGGAGTTGCTAGACAAAATTGTGCCCTGCCTGGAAGAAGATTATGATGGCATTTTAAATGTGACAGAGACACTATCAAAGTAAAAATCTAATGGAAGTTGTTAGGCACTTTTTATAGAATGATACCCAAAATGGACTATCATCCTTTTTCTAGTTTTCAATTTATAGAAGAGTCATGTGCATAAATGCACCAGCAAAGAAGGAATGAAGATTCAGATTCAGCCTCTACAAATATTACTGCTATGTAACTAAAAGCTGGAGGCACCTTCTGTGAAAGAATATAAGCCAAAACTCAAAAGATGAAGTATTCCAGCTCAGAGAAATCAGTTTTGCTCCTGTGCCACAGTCTCAAGCTGTAAAAGAGATAGAGTAGAAAGAGGGATCTCACAATACCAAGGCATATCTCACCATTGCTATCAGGAATAGTTTATGTCGGAGCAGAGTTAGAGCCAGTGATTTATCTGAAGTACCAGACAAGAAATCCTACAGTGAGCTAAAAAAAAGGAGAGACCCTTGTCCCTTTAGGGTTCAATCTTTCAACAAGGAGTTCCTTTATTTCCTGTTATCCCCATAGATAAATCCTTCTCCTAAGATGTCCCATTTCCAGCTCTTTCTCCTGCTGACCTGCTCATCCTCACAACCTACAGAAACCAAGACTCAAGAGTCTTGCTTATTCATCAAGTCTGAAAAAAATTTTCTTTGTAAACTATGGAATGAAGTAGTCACTTGAAAAATAGTAGGACCAGTGGTCAAAAAGTAGCTTTTCTTCAGATAACAAGACAGAAATACAGCAAGTGTAAAAAGGAAGAGAAAAGGAGATGAGTAAGATTCCTTCCAAAAAAAAGTGAGAAATTATTTAAGAAACTGGTACCACCCTTGCAGGGGTTTAAAATCTTATAAAGCCACCTATCACTTTCCTCCAGGGCTTCCAAAGCCTTCCAGTGAGAAGAGGTTCTGTCTGGTGCAATTGCAAGCATGGATCAACCCATCAACTTTCTGCAAGCATGAAAGATTTGTCAACACTCATAGCCCTGATCCAGTCCCCTTCTGAAAGCATTTTATTCTCTCTATTGAGGGCACGAAGAGCCAAGGGCCAACAGCCTCCTAATTTAAGACCTCACTTAAATGCCTAATTGTCCTGTCAGAAGGATAGGAGACATAATATCTTTCTGGGAGCATATGTAGATTCCAGCCCAGAGGAGCATTTTGCTCTTGGCTATTTAATTCATTCCTGTGGAATTACTGTCCCTCAGTAAGACTTTTGCTTGGATGACTACTTTTCTCTGATAAATGCTAGCAAACACAAGGATATACATTTAAGCACTGTAAACCAGTTTAATCCTAAAAGCACAATATGCTTTAGGGAAAATAATGAGAATGGAAATACATAAACCCCCAAATATACCACTTGGCTGTAACACAATAGTGCCTGGTTTCTGATGACAGTCAGAATGCAGGACTATACATATTGTCTTGTACTGTCACTGTACTGAAAAAATTAAACACCAAGGGAAAGGGTTGACTTAATTTAGTTCTCACTGTGGCTAATACAACTAACATGGCTGTACAAAAGCACTGAAACACCATCAATGATCCTTGTAGTGTTTTGGCTTCCCTTCAGCGTGACATAGGAGCAGAGGAGCTCTGTCCCAAGAAATCAGCAGCAATGTCCACACTGGTTAATCACATCATTTCAGAGCACATCTCTCAGCAACAGCTCAGCTGCCTCCACTGTCAAGACTGTCAGGACAGTCCATAACTTGGCCACGACCTGTGCCAGCCAAGCCTTAGAATTTCCTGACAGGCTTCAGAAGTCAGCATGGGTCAGGAATCATTCCCCTCTGGTAATTTCCATGCAGCCCCATGATTTGGGGGAATAAAGGAATGTATGATGTGGGTGTGGATTTTCTGTGTCAGCTGGACTCAGTGCCAGGTGCCAGACAACTATGCCAGGTACATTTTGCTTGCTAGCAGATAAAGTGCCTCCTATTAACACAAGATCTTTAAAAAACCTCACTGCAGACTTTGTGTTTCTGTGCATAAGTGAGCTCTTGTTGAACTGCTAGGCTCCTCTCAGGCTTTTGTTGTTCTCAAATTATGCTCTTCTGAAATTATGACTGATATCTGTATTACTACAGGTATTATTTAGCAGATAACTCAGGGACCTCTGTCATTTACAAACAATCCTAATACAGTGGTAGAAACTCAGCAAAGCTTCATCCATGAAAGGGTGAAACAATTTTCTCTACGTTTGCAGCTTCCTTCATGTGAGGGAAAGATGTGTGTGTAAATATATATATATATATATATATACACACCAAACTGCCCTCAGGGAAGTAGAAAGAAAATCAGACTGTTGGTCTTTCATAGCTACATTCTCTTTGTAAGGCGCTCAGGTACTGTGCTTACGGAATGACATAGAAACCTCAAAATTTTAGACAGCTTCAGCATGCCTACAAAAGCGGGGGAGACATCTCAAATATTTAAAACACATTAATCAAGCTTCCAATTGTTCCTGTGAAATGCTTAAACACAAGCAAATCAAAATGACAAAAGAGAAGCACAAAAAGGTCAAGAGATTCTCAAACTTTATAGCGAATGAATTACAAACATGAAAAATAACATAGAAAAAAAGATTGCCCTTTTGCTCTAATCATTGGTTATAGCTCCATCTGGGAATGTTAGAAAACCAAAATTATTAAATCTTTAGAAGAATTGTTAAGGAACTAACATACTGTAAAATACTAAATGAATGCATCAAGTTGCTTTTGTACTCCCTTGCCTCAAGCAGTTTAGCACAAATAAAAGTTGATGCTAATCAGTGCTAGCAGTTTTCACAGAATCTGAAAACCTATTATTTCCTCTGGCTGCGACTAAAAAACTTGGCAACTGTTTCATTATTGACACTAGCAAAGTATCTCTTGTACCTATAATTTTATCTTAGTGTTGACCTGGCATTTGCCTCTGTTGACCAGAAAACATTTAACCTAGTACTGACAGAAGAATCATGGTTGAGCTAAAAGGGGTTTTTTGCATAATGAAGTGTCTACAGCCATGGAAATAAAAAGAAAGTATATATAATAAAGGTATTTTCCAACCAGTAACAAGACAAGATGCTCAGGCACTAAACAGATATGTGCTTGTACTAAGGGCTACAAAAAACACTGTAAAATTAAATGGGACATATTGGCAATGGGTTCCTTTTATAATTAAAAATTATTCAGGAAGTGCAAATATTATCTAGAGAAAAAGTAAAATAAATCTGTTCATCCTAAGAGCTGATTTCAAAATGTTTCAGCAGTCTTCTCCCTACTAACAGCAATTTTGCTTCACACTTCACACAAAATTTTCCACATACGTTTTAATCACCAGGAAAAAAATCATCCTATTTCAAATTTCAAATGCCATGCAGTAGCAAATGTTATTGACACATGTAAGCATGACACGGTGAACAGAAAATTGATATATTCCAATCAGTGTAGCACATTTTTTTTATAAATGAATGCCAATATGTTGTGTAAAATTCTTGAGCCCCTTCTTCACTTCATTAAAATGTATGATAAATCTTTTCCATTATGGAAAGACCCTGCAATCAGACATGGAACAGACTGACTTCTGCATCTCCCTAGAGTCTTTGAAGTCTGTAAAGTTCGTGAGGTGCAAATATTTCTGTAGATATAGAGTCAGGATCAGGTTCTGTGTATGGCTTAGGTTGCCTCACAAAGATATGGTTGTGATCTCTGAAATTATGTGGTAAGATGTTATTACGTTTTATTTACACAGTATTCCCTCCAAACATGAGATGCACTCCATTGCCACAATTTAAATACAGAGCCCTGCATTTATGAAGTTCAGTGAGGTTAGCCTCTGTAAAACGGTAATGCCCTCATTTTTGGAGGCCTGTCTGCTGCTTCGTGCAGGTCTAGAACACAAGGCAGCAAAAGTGCCAAATGGCAGCCAAACATAAAAAGCACAAAAATATCATCCAGGTGCAGCCCTGGTAACTGCGCAAAGCTACCAGCCAAGGATCCAAAATGAGGCGATGAAACAATCAAAGCAAATAAACAAAATGGTGGTGGAACTAATATATTACCTTCTAGATTTACTGAAAGAAACTATCCCTTGCATTTTGGATGGTTGCCATAAAGTTGAAAGAGTAACTCCATAATGTCATTTGTATTTATACTTCTGAAGAAGTAAATGTGTATGAAATGTATAAGGCAAATGTGCATGAAGTGAATATTAGTCCCATCAGATAGCAGCTATTAAAGTGGGTAACAGCGGTGCAGCAGAAGGGAATTTGACCAAAAAGAGGAAATAAGTAATTTAGCCTTGGGAAAAGAGGAGAAAACAGAAGGCAAGGCAAGGCAAAGCAAGGCAAGGAAAAGAATAAAACCGTTGATGAATATTTTGTCTTTGTACGCATGTACATAAATGTATACATAAAAGCTTAAGAGCACAATTCACCAAGCATACTGTCCACCTCTCTCAATTTGCATGCAAACCATCATCTCTAGGCTGCTCCTAGTGTGACACTGGCTAGAAGATGTGTGAAGGTGACAGATGGAATGTACCAAGGAGTTCAGAAATAGTGTGAGGTTTTTAGATATTAGGACACTGGCATAAACAAAGGTCTCTCTTTTTCCAGCTGATTTTAACCATTGACATAAGTTATTCAGACATCAAACAAGCAGAAGCTTTGAATGCAGGGAACATAATACATGAATTGAGCTAGGTTAAAGAGTCTCTTGTTTCCTTCAGGTTAAGTTCTGGGGGACTGGGAAACAGCGCAGATGTTTATAAGCGTCACACTTGAAAGGTAAAGAATACTACCTAGTCATGCCTGAGCACCCTACAGAAAACCAGAATTTCAGTAAAATAAATATAAGGAAGGACATAAGAATAATATTTTGACAGATTGAGTTAGTAGAAAGGTTGCCTTTGTGACAGTGAAAGCTACCCAGAGACAGCCAGCTCCTGAATAGACTCTGTCAGCCTACAATCCCTTGTCTCTATTTCACTTATGAAACAGCCCACTCCTGATGTTCGCTGATAAAAAGAACTTAAAATTATGAGCCAGCAACTTCAAATGGGCACAATCTGTCCTGAGATCCATGATGAACTGGTTAAGTAGGCAGTGGTTGCATTGCTACCTTGCATAGTCCTCTGTTTGCCTTTCTTCCACTATATTTGCAGCAAGACCAGCTCCAAGGTTTGGAAGTTTAATAAGCAACTGTTTCACACAATCTTTTTTTACCAAGTCCCAGAGTCATATAAGATGAAAAACAACCACCTTAGGATAATCAAGGCATAATAGGTCCACTTCCAAACAATTAATTCATTGATCCAGTGTGTTCTGTGTGTAAAGTTCCTCTGAAAGGTCTAAAACTACAAAGAGATGAAATTTAGTCTGTCCAAATTTGAACCTTGATGTTTTGGATCTAGTAATGGTAAGACCTACAGAAAATCACCTGCTAAGCAGCAGAGCACCTCAAAATTCACGAAAGAAGGAAGCAGAGAGAAGAATTCAAGGCAAACCATTTGATCAGGAGAAAGCCTATAGATCAAGCTTGTTTTCTGTGGTGGCCTCCCTCACCTCTTCTCATGAAAACACTTAGATAAAAGAATACCATGACTATCAATCAGTTTATGCTATCCACCAGATGATCAGATACGAGTATTGACCTGTATGTTTTCTGTTGTAAAATCAATAAAAGAAAGAAAAAAATGGCAAGAAAAAGAAAAATAGCAGCATAAAAATTCAAGCTGCTGAGCATAGTATTTCTCAGTATATCTTTGTGTATTCACACTGAGTGAATTCACATTCACAATTTCATCAGAGATTAAAATTTCACTGGATAATAACGTTCTCAAAAAATATGTAGTCCTGACATTTAGGAATTTCAGAGCAGGTATTAAAGCACTACTGAACTTCAAATTACAGGTTCAACTTGCTAAATAGAGCTGTTAGATAGAAATATGAATGAATCACACTCATTCTGGAAATAATGGAAACAGGTATTTGCATGATGGTTATCACTGACTTTATGAAAGTACAGGCACTTACCCCAGCTGAGTGACCGGCCTTGACATATCTTGGTGTATGTCAAGGCTGGTCACTCAGCTGGGGTAAGTAATGCCTGGAGCCTTTGTCAGCATGGGCCAAGGTCCAGGTCCTCAGCTACAGAGCTGTGCAGATGCACCAGCTGAGAATTTCAGCCTCTGTCTTTGGTCTGAGTACAACCCAAACTGAATTATACATCTGTATTTCTGACAAACGACCCTTAATTTCCTAATCCTCTTGAAAATAACCATTGTGAATGGTTCCTATAGCGCTGCTAACCAAGGGTCTTATCCAGAAGCCCTTACACATGAAGAGATCCACTTCTGAGAGGAGGGTGTAAAACCAGATTTCAGATGCTGGTCCACCATCAGACATTAAAGGGTATAATTTGTCATTTTTTTACATTATTAAGAATATTTGTGCAGGATCTATAATTAAAACTAAACAAGATGTCTCCTCCTTTTGCCAGCAGCTGTGTTACATCAATTAAATGGGTAAATAAGATCTTTCCCCAGAGGGGATATCACGTGGCTCTCTATTGATTAAGACTGCAGTAGAATGTTATTTGCAATCTTATTGCATAATGTAAATCAGAAGGTAGCTGTCAAGGTTTCAGAAGACAAATTGCTGCTATCTTAGACAATTCATAGGCCTCTTTTCTTCTTGCTGCTCTTAATTCACAGTTAATGCATGTCTTACAAGGCTTAGTTTCTTAAATCAGCCTACAGAACGGAATTCAACTCAAAACTGGGTGTAAGCCATAGTCTATGTGGCCCTGCATTCTAATGGGTCTTAAACTGACCATTCCATCTATCATTATTTCAGAACTATGCATTATTTAATAGGGTAGCACAAATTCAAAAAAGGACATGAAATAAAAAATAAACACCTCGCACAACATGCATGATTGCTCCCAGGAAAGACAGGTCTCCCTACCAGGAATAAATCCACAGGCGTTCTCCACGTAGAACATTTTTTAAATCTTAGCTCAGTTTTGTGTACTTGATTCTCACAAGCAAAACATATGGCTGGAACAAGTCCACTGCTCTCAGACCTGTGCAGTAACTGCAGCTGCAGATCAGTTTTGAAAATGAAATGAACACCTGACCACAATCCAGCAGACGCTTTGCTCCTCCACTGAACTGTAAATCCATCATTATACCCTTCACGGGAGAACCAGAGGGAAGAACAAAAATCTCCATTCAAATGACTGAAATACTCTTTGCTGATGTGAAAAACCTTAAAAAAAAAAAGAGCCAATCTTTCTTACTAATCAATTTCTCAGTTACAACAATTAGAAAACAAGTGCAACATTTTTCAAAATATATAACACCAATATTTAACATTACCAGAATCTTCTGCACCAAAGTAAAAGAAATAGCCTTTAGGTGCTTTTTGTTGGTTGTAAAGTTGTATGAAATAAGACAGGGTTTCTGAATGGAGGGAAGGAACACTAGGTGGTAGGATAGATAGTAATAGATTCAGACAAAAGTTACAACCATTCTGTATATAGAAAAAATCATTCAACTTACCATCATGTTTGCCATTGCATAGGATTAAAAATTAAATATCTGTTGCCTAATTTCTTCCATCCAAGTTGATTGATTAGAATGTGTGCATCTTCCTATCTAACTGAGCAAATTTAAAATTGCAGGTTTACTTTTCCATTATTTAGAATGTCTGAGCTTAATACAGTACATGGAAGGAAATGTCAGAACTGTTACCTAAAAATTATCACTCACAAAGTGATAATAAAGTCCAGAAAAAAAAATACCACTTCGTAAAAAATATGGAGGAGGTTAAGATTTCAAGGAAATCAAAGTTATTACAGTACACTTCGTTTGGCTAGACATTTCACATCAACAGTACCAGATTATTACTGGTATATCTTTCTAGGTAAGGAAATTATCTGGTCCTCCTACAAATGTATTTGTATTACAATCTTATATTTAATTATTCTGGAAATCTGGGAAATCAATCCCAACTTAGTCTTGATGAGCATAAATGCTCAATATGGAGCAAATGTGAGTAGTAAAAAAATGATACAAATCCCTAAAGAGTTAAAACGAGCTCTGGTTGCCCAGAACTCCACAGAAACATTTGGGACCTTAAAATAGGGTCTGTAAACATTGCTTTGGGGTATTTTTCCCCTCTTTGCTTTGAAAGGGCAAACCAGCCATTTCAGATTTCTGAATGTGGAAGAGTCCTTTCTTTTATGAAGGTAACACTACACAATCACATCACTTACTTCATTGTTCCTGAAATTTAAAAGAAAGATAGAAAATGTTCCTTACCTTAAAAAGTCTTAAAATATTTGCGACCATAATGGACACAGAACTTGCTGCAGCACCTATCACACCTGATATCTTGTCTGGCTTAGTGAAAATAGGTGGGTCACCATTTGCACACTTCACGTCTGAACCGTCTTTTTCTATCAATGCTTGCACAAATGTTAAGGACTGCTCCAATGCATAAGTGTCCCTGGAACACGTATCAAGGATCCGGACACCTAAGGTGATGTTGGCAAGAAGATCAGGGTCTTTGTTAATCTGATCAACTGCATACAGCATTGCCTCTAGTCTGTGGATCCCCTTCTCCTTCTTGAGCTCCCCACAAGGCACCCCTCTATCCCCTTTTGCATGAACAGGGAACAGTCCTCCCAAGATGATGTCCCCATCCAGTCGGATGGAGTGGGCATATTCCTGGCCATGAGTTCTTTGCATCAGAGTGAGTATCCAGTAGAATTTGGCTGTTAACAGGAAGAAACAGTGGCAGGAAACCAATCGTTTCCCTTCGTATACCATTTTCTCTGAAGACGTTGTTGCTATCCAGTATCCAGATTTTCTTCTTGCTAAAGGATGAGGCTGACCATTTGAAGCTGCACTTTCTGGAGGCTACCATCAGTGCCAAATAAATAATATAGAACCATGCGGTAGGTAGGTAAAAAAAGGATCTCAGCAGAAGTACATAAAATGTGTTTTACAAAAAATGTCCACTGATGTAATGGGTTGATCAGCTTTTCTGAGATGTGGTTTTCAGTTGCTCTTAATTGACGGTGAAGAGTAGGGTAGTATGTCTGGTCCTGATGCTAAAAGGAAGTCAGTAGCTTATGTCCTTGTATTTTGCCCTACAGCTGAGGTACTTCTGGAAAAAAAAAAAAAAAGCAAACAGTGAGAAATACCATTTAGTTCAGCAGTTTCATACCTGTCACACAGTGTATTTACTTTTGAATAGGAGTTACATTGCCTAGGTTTTATTTCCATATTCTTTAAGTGAGCAATTCTTGGCCTTCAGTGAATTTGAACACCTGGCTGCACTGTACTACAAGCCAGGAAATTGATGATGCCAGCAGAGCAACAGCCGAATCAGGGGAACTAAACTTAGCTTGGTGTTGGGATTCTGAACAGCAGTTCATATTTACCTTCATGTTGCATGACATCCAGAAACAGACTTGATCCATAACACATTGTATTTTCTGTTTTGCTGTATCGTTCTATTCCAGCCTACAAAAATGCAGTAACTACTTCTCCTCCTGTAGAGGTCCCGTTTATGACAATGGAGTAATCAGGGCTCCTGAATTTAAGTACACTCTTTAGCCACTGCAGCACAAGCACATTCAATTCATTTGGATGTTAAACTGATTATTCCTCCAGTGGAATTCACTTGCAGGGGGCTAGCTATATATCTAAATCTCCTTCAAGATAATTTCAAACACTCAATTATTTTTATGAAAAGGTAGCTGATTTCTTAAGCAAAAGGAACACAACATATTATGTTAGGAAACCAGCTGAACATTCAGTACTCCCTTTCTGACATTTTATTTGAGCTGAGGTCCAACATTAACAAGGTCTCTGCTTGAATTTGGACCACATTAAATAGGAACAATGTGGTGCCTGCACTGACATTTGGAGAAGTCCCACTGATTTTAACAAGATCAGGATTTCAGCCTACATATCTAAACACCTGACTGACTGTTATAAATATCTCCAAATTGCCCACACTTTAATTCTCAAATGAAGTCATTTATTTATTTCAATATTTAACAAGATTAGACATCTGAATAAAATTTTAAACCTCCGAAGAGAAGGAAGAATTAATTTTACCTGATACTAGGTAAGCACCTGTGGGCAACTGCATCTGAGGCAGTCTCTCAAGACATCTATTATAGGCTATGCAAAGCAGTGGACATACTAGGGTGCAATTCACCTGACCCTTTCCTTTACAAAAGTTTTACTTATTATGAAATTGATCACACTGACCAAGTACCCACCTCACTGCCTATACAGAAAATCCGGGCATCAGGCTCATCTGCAGATGTGTACTTTGTCCCTAGTGATCTGCCTAGTTCCTACCAAAAATATGATCACAGTAGAAGACAACTACAGACAAAATCAGAAGACAGTTCTATATTGTTTCTTAAAAACATTTTGAATTATTTTCAACAAAATTTTTATATATCATGTGGCAACAAAACTAAAAATGCACACTGATAATGTTTAAATAGATAACCCTGTTTTTACATTTATTTTGTTACATATTTCTCTCCAAATGATAATACTAAGCTCACGAAAGCTGAAGGAGAGTTTTTAAATAGTGGCTATTTGAAGACCTGAGAAAAAGTTTCACAATGGAAAGTCTTTTTTAAAATATGAAGATACACCACTGTGATTTGGTAACAGAACAACTTGGAAATGAAACATGTTTAATGTGTGTGAATAAAATCACTGCAATTGAGAGCAGCACACCGGACTTTCAGGGCCTCTTAATATTTAGTTTTGCGTGAATTTGGCTCAGGGTTCAATCTAAATGAAACAAAATCTGTGCTGTTTTATGTGATAATACCATAGTTCTCCTTTGGCTCCTTTTGGGCACACGGGTTACAAAACTGCCTGGGCTTCAGCTCCATGAGCCAAACTTAGACTCGGTCACAAATGGAACAACTTGACTCACATTACCATGTGGTTTGATCCAGGCCCACAGGATGTTTCTTATATTCCCCACATTATAGAGAAAAGACCAAACTACTAACTAGCCACAACTATCTGTTGTTTTGATTGCCTTAGCAGAAAAATACAGTCAAGGGTTCAAAATAGCAAAGAGTAGAAGTAGTATCTACACCTAAAATAGGTATAGAGGTAATTTTCTTTACGATTCCACAATGAACAACCAACTCATTAGTCCATGCATGTATGTACAAACCAGACATGGAGTAATTCACTGAGGGAATAAAAGATAAGACTACTCTTACTTAACACTGTATGGAGAACAAGAAAGCATCACTGAAAAATATTCATGAAGGAAAGAAATACTGTTTTTTCTCCTTCTCAGCCACAGGTCAATTCCTTACAGCCAAAGAATGACCAGAAATTAAAGCACGTGTCAGTCTTTATGAAAACAAATAGTGATGAATTCAACTATTGAAAGACAAATTCTAAAAACAATGGAGAAGCTACAGTGAGCCCAAGATCCTCGGCCCAATACTTTATCTAGAACTGGCTGAAAATCAAATTAATTGATAATTAGCATTTTTCAACATTATAGACTACATAAGCTCTGCCTCAGCTTGCATGGTTTCCTGAAAAAATGTTTCTTTGCTGCAAGTGTCCACAGCTTGTCTATAAAACAGAAATAAAATTTTAAAGTGTTCTTTTTAAAAATTTAAGACCTTTTAGTCTTTTTTTATGTTACCTAAGAAATAAAAGCTTCTATTATACTGCCTAATTTATTCATGCCACACTGCTTTTTATATATTGATTAATATTACTTTTTATAGAATGTTGCAAGCCCATGTAGCTAAGCAGAAAGCATATGTTCTAAATTAATTCCATTTTTATCAATGAATTTTAGTGAAAAAGTATGGGCCTCTGGGCTATAAAGCCTGAATGAACTTTTCTCATGTGCAGAGATTTCATTTAAAGTAAAATGTTGTCCTTTTCCAATTGACCATAACAGTTGAAATTAATGCAAATATTTTCTTGATTTACAGGTTTCCCACTGTAGTAGTTGGTGTTCACTAAAAACATGACTTCAGAGAAGAAATTCATACATTTCCCAAGCACAGTCCAAGAGTAAGTGAACCACAAAGCCTCTCTTCCAGTCACCTTGTAATACATGCTTCTCTTGGGTTTAATTCATTAAAAATATCTGGCATTATCAGAACACATTGCTATTTTTAAAGCAATTTCAGCACAAACCTCCACTTGTTCTGCTAGAATATATATGTATTTTTAAACCTAAGGAGGCGGAGTACTGCAAGACAAGGGAGATGGAAACTTCTGCATGTAGTGTCTGGTTCTGAAATTACTTCCTTCATAAAATCATTCAGCTTTATCAGATATTTGGTACTCAGCGTTTGGTATTTTGGTACCACATTGCCAGAGTCAGTGCATCAGAATGTGCCCAGACCAGTCACTACTCCAACCACAGACTCATTGCAACTAAGAGACAGGGTCATTATGGAATCTCTGTATGTTAATGAAAAGGTCTAAACAATGAGTTGAGAGTGACAGATAAATACTTAAATAAATACAGGAAATGCCTCTATTTTGTTAACAAGGTTCCTGAAAGAGCCATCTTCAGCTGGCACTGATGCCTTGGCTGAAAATATTTAGAAAGATTCAATATGTTCATCGGGAAATATGTTTTAAAAAAATGTCACAATTACAGACAACTGCAGGATAAGGAGGATGAATATTCTACAATTGATGTTGCCAGACAGACACATCTGAACCCTTCACTGAGGGACAAAATAAGCTATTTAGTGAGAGACAAAAATACCAGAGAAAAAATATTTAAAATTTTGTTTAAGGCCAAAAAAATTAATTTGTCATTGCATTTGAAGCGCATTGGAACTGCACTAAAATAAAACAAAATAAAACAAATATTCTGTGAACTAGGATAGGAGGAGTCCTAGGGTGAAAACCCATTCACAAAATATCCGACTGTCCAGTCAATGCAAAACTGATCTGGTTTTACTGAATGAAAACAAAATAATGGTAACTTCCATTCTTAAGTTCCGAGGAGGAAAAATAAAGAACAAATGTGATTATTTTGCTGTTTTACTACCGGTATGTTACTTCTGAACTACGAAAGAATTATCTTACTAATGTTCATTTCAACGTTCATAACAGTTGCTTCTTTCTCCCATACAGCATTCGGCAACGAACAAATAGGTAAATTTCCACACAGACCAGGTAAAGGGTTGCCACCTGCGTACAGTAATCTGACACATATAGAAGATTAATGGGGTTTGCTGACAGCAAAAGGGAATTTGGAAAACCTTTGGCCTTGGCATCACAACTCCTAACTTACAAGAGAATTCTTCACTCATGTAAGCAGTCTTATCTACCTCAGCTTTTCTGTAATGGTTTGCTGAGCCCCTGCCACGGAGGTAACCTTTACACAATAATCAGGACTTCAAGGCAAAACACTCTCAGAATCTCGTTTACAGGAACTATTTCTTCCCTGTGCAGTCTGATGTCTCCCCTCAGTTTGATCAGCCCCTTTTCAAATACCCTAGAGCACCCTCCTTTGCATACCCTGCAAATATCCATTTACCAAACAAGCTACCCAGCGAAAATCCAGCACAGGTCCTTCTGCCGGAGTGAAACTAACAGGAGCTTACAATTTATAAAAAAGAAACAGCATCGCTTATTTTCCTCTGCTTTTGGTTGGACTCAGAGCTGAATGAACCCCATCAATATTAACACCTTTAGAGTTGGTTTCACCTCCGGTCTGGCAAGTGATGATCGAGGAGATTTTCCCAGGCACCCTACGAGAGGTTTGTCTGTTGTTTTTGCTTTCATTTGACCCTCTTCGCACTAAACTCCCGATCCCCAGCCAGCACAGCTGGATTCAAAGCAGGCGCTGCTGGCATAGTCCAGTGCTCCGCGTTAAGGGCTCTGCCCCCAGAAACGCAGCCGCCCGCCGAAATCGTCCCGGGGCACCCTGCGAGAAAGTCCCCCACAGTGTCCGCGCACGACCCTGGTGGCGGCCCCGGCGAACGGTCGAGTCCCCCGGGCGCCCGGGTCGCGGTGAGCAGCGCACCGCATCCCGCGCTCCCCATCCCGCGCTCCGCATCCCGCGCTCCGCATCCCGCGTATCGCGCACCAGTGCATCCCGCGCAGCACTCCGCACCGCGCCCTGCGAACCGTACCCCGAGTACCGCACCCCGCGCATCCCGCACAGCAGTCCGACCACCGCACCCTGCACAGCACCCCGCACAGCACCCCACGCATTCCACACGGCATTCCGCACCGCGCCCTGCACAGCAACCCGGGCACCCCGCACAGCGCTCCGACCAACGCACCCCGCGCATCCCGCAAGGCACTGGGCACCGCACCCTGCAGAGCGCCCCGACCGCACCCCGCTCACCCCTCACCCCGCTCTCTGCCCCTCCATCCCTCTCCGCCCGCCGCCGGCGCACGCCGCCGGGAGCGAACAGCCGGCCACGCACCGGCTTTCCGCGCGGCTTCTCCGTGCTTTCCCGAATCCTAGCGTGCTCGGCACCTTTCCCGGGCCGAGGAAGGGCTACCGCAGCCCGGCCGGCCCCGCCCGGTGGAGGGACCCGGGGAGCGCCCCCGGGCTGGGCGAGCCGGCTCTCCCCGCGCAACTCCGCGACCATCGCCCATCATCGCGGTGCTTCTCTCTTGAAGGGAGCCCCCTATTGTTCTCCACTTTACTTAGCCGAGCGATTTATCATCATTTTTTTTCTCTTCCCCGGCTCATCCGTACCCCAGCTGGCGTCTGCTGTTAAGGGATTCCGGCACAGCCTCGTCGCGGCTCTCCCCGCGGCCTCGCTCCTTCCAGCCTGCGGCCGTAGGACGGGGCTGAGCCGCCTCCCGCCGCGGCCTTGCAGCCGAGGCGACCCGTGGACAGGGGACGGCGGGCACATGCGGATCTCCCGGCTGGAGCCAAGGCTTCGGCGGTCCCCTCCGAACCCTGTTCCCCGGCCGGGAGCAATGCACCTCCGTCAGCAGCGATGCAAAAACAAGTGGCGCCCTTTATTTCCAGCTGCCGGTGATTCCTTCGTCTCCTTGCATCAACTGGTCAGTTTTAATGCGCTTCTGCTCCCCCCTCGATGCAAACCTAAGTCTCTTTTAATGAATCCCTGGTCCCAGAGGTCAGAAGCTTGCAAACTCCAAAAAGCCAACGCCGGATTTCCATGCACGTTGGGTCACTGATCGATTTTTATTACCTGAGTTGTGTTGTAGGATTTTTTGGTTGGTTGGTTGGTTGGTTTGGTTTTTTAACCCTGTCGTACATCCACCTGCCAACACTTCGAATTCCTGCGTGCCAGCACTGGGGATGCTGCTCCACGACGAGGACAGCTAACCCCTTTCCTCGTGCCGGCTCAGCGTTTCGCCCTCTTCCTCCGCGGAAGAAGCCCCCGGAGTCCGGCGGGGATCCTCCTGTCCCTTCCCTCCCCAGGGACACGGGGGTCTCTCCTGCGGAGGCAAGGGAGCGGTGCCCACCCGACCAAGTATGGGCGGGCGGGAGGCAGCTCCCCCGGCCCCGGAAAACTTGACGGCGGCAGACAGGGCTGGCCCGTCCCCCCGGAGTGGCGGGAGCCTTCTCTTCCCTCCCGGCCAGCGAAATGTGAACGGGGCAGCGGGGGGCGTGGGGAAACCCCTGTGTCCCCCTCCTCCCGGGGGGTGGGAGACGACCCGGCTAAGGCGGCCAGGGGGAGATCTCACTGCTCGGGAACTCCGAGAGTCTCCCTTTTTGCTTGCTGCTGTGACGGCACCGTGTCCGGGATCTCTGTCGTTAGAGCTGATTGGGGGAGGATATCGACAATAAAAATGATAAATATTTAAAGCAAAAATATAAAGACCCGGCGCCACAAAGCCGGCGGAGACGATTGCCTAGGATTCCCAGCCCAAAAACCTTAACTGAGGCAAAACTCGCATTATTTGAGTACTCTTCTCTCCTTAAAATAAGAACTAAAGGCGACACACACAGATACATAAATACCTTGATCGAAAAGAGTTGCATATCCATATTACTGTGGAGGTCACTGGAATTATACTCGGCGCCGATCGGGAATAGCATGAGGTAATTTCTGTACAACCCTCGTCTCAGACAGCTTCCCCCAGCACTGTCAGCTTAATATGCGAAAGCTCAGCCTGGACAGGTATCCAGGAGAGCGGTTTCAGTCGTGCTGTATAACACTTGCGATCAGCCAAGCCGAACCTGCTCCACTGACTCCTTCCTCACTTCTCCTCCCCTCGCCTACAGAAAAAAAAAAAAAAAAAAAAAAAAAAAAGCCAACTTTTTGGGACCAGTGGCTCAGCCCCCGTGACGATACCAGCCCTGCGCCGCCTCGCCGCTCAATCGCAGCGGCGGACACACGCACCGGCCCGGCCGTGCCGTTCACAACCAAGTAAGAAAACACCCCCAGACTGTGCGCCGGCGGAGCGGTCCCCGCCAGGAGCCACACGGCTCGGTGCCCCCGGGCGCCGTCGGGAGCGACGCGGCACTGCCTGCGCTTACCGCGGCTCCGGCGGGACGGGCGCGGCACGGCTCGGCTCAGCTTTGCGGGGCACGGCTCGGCTCGGCTCGGCGCAGCGGGGCGGGCGCGGCCCCACACTTGTAGCTGNCCACGGGCTGCGGCTCCCGGCCCGCCCGCCCGCGGCCGGCACCGCCCTCCGCTGGCACACCCGCTCCGCTGGGGGCCGCGCACGTGTGTGCCGCGGGATTCCTGGGCAGAGGGAGCCAGTAAAGGCTGAGGCGGTAGCAATGGGCGATCAGGAGCAAAGAGGGGGACAAGGAAGGGGTAACCGGCGTGAGCTGGGGCTGTTTAATGCGGTCTCCACGAGGGTGCGGGGCCTTCATCCCCATCCCGCCTCCCGCGAGCGGCGGAGCCGTGTCCCCCACCATAGGATCGATGACATAGGGTAAGATTCCCGACGCTCTTTGTCCCATCCCCGTTTTCGGCTCGCAGCTCGGATGCCGGGTGGCGGAGTTCCCATTTATTGCCCAGGCACCAGAGAGGTTTCGGCAGCGCGGAGCCAGGCCCCCGGAGGGTAAGGGGCACAGTCGGGAGTACTTCGCCGGATGTCAGTTTGTTCCTCTTCTCAAGTGCGCTCCTGACCACACAGCTATCGCACTGGGATGCCCCGCGCCGCCGGGTGGGAGCGCCCAGGCCGGCCTCGCAGAGCCGGGAGCGCAGCCCCGGCGGGGCCGCTTCGCCCGCCCGGCAGCGCTGCCGCAGCCTCGGTGAGAAGGTTCCACCTCGAGGGCGCCGCCCGCAATTGCACCCGCGGCGCCCGGCTCTCGCACGGCTTGGCGGGGCTCGGCACGGCTCAGCCCCGGCCCGGGAGTGGGAGAGGGGTCCATACCCCACGGTGTGAGCAGGATGGCCGGTTCGCCGGGCTCCTGACATCAACCGAATCTTTTCCGTCTTCCCATTTCACGCTACTGTGAACATTATTCCTTAATAACAACATTTTGCTTTGCTTTGCCGTGACTGTCTTGCTTACTTAAAATATCATTGTTGGAAGGAGGAAGAATTCCAAGTATGCTCAACTATATCCAACCAGTGCTTCCATGATCATCTCCATTATATGGTACTACATGGATTTATGTTAAAGGTCTGCCCCAGGCAAACCACAAGACTCTGATGGATGAGTTTTTCAAGCTGTTACCTTCTCTCTGGAAAAGGTCTTGTACAACTGCAGAATGGCACTGAGTAATGAGCCAGGTCTTAGACAGGGTATATTAATTCATGTTTGTATTTGTTTTACCTCAAAATCTTCCATAAGAGAAAACTAAGGAGTTGTGATTTCAGTGACCGATCATAGAAATCAGGAATATATTCATATAGATTAAATCCTGATGTTCAGCCATGAGCAAAATTCCATTTTAAAGTGGATATCCTCCTTTACTCGCATCAGGAAAATAATCCGTGCATGAGTTATCTGTGTTGGATAGACCAATTTCCAACTTCATTTATACTCTGCCTCTTCAGCAGCTTAACAGAAAGTTCAGCAAAGCAAAACCAAGTGATGTCCTGAGAGCCCAGCTGATGCTTGAACTCTTGTGTAAATCTTGCAACTGGAGAACCAGACTGAGGTCAAAAGATTAGAATTTGGAAACCTCCAACGTGCTTCTCGTTTGGCCACCAACCTGAATGTAATCTGATGCCTTGCCCTATCTCTTCCAGCCACATCTTTTCTACAGCACAGTTTTGAGGGCATTGAGACTATATCTTATTACATGGGTTTATAATGAGTACCACGATGACTTTTTGGTAGGAGTATGATTAATAAATGCATAACTGAAGTTTGCTGTGTTTTAACTACATGGAAACAGAGAAAATTATTGGGAGGGAGGGGGCAGAAGGAGAAGCTTTACATGAAAATAGTCATTTGGTAAGGATAGATTATAAAAGAAGAGAGGGAAAACACATCCATGATTCTTTGAACTATGATTCATTTGTATTCAAACCCAACAGTAGCTAATGTCAGCTTGCAGAGAAGACTAGTGTCAGAACTAGTGACAATTACTACTTGCACAACTAACTTGGAAGACAAGAAATCCAGTTCTGGAGACCAAGCTGTCATAAAGGAGCTCTTAAATTACCTTTTTTCAAGTGAGAACTCCTGACTAGCACAGGCAGCATCTTAGGCGTTAGAAGACTGGCATGGTCGTACTAAAATGTCAGGACCATAGAGTCATCGACTGAGAGGCTGCAGTTCTAATTACTGCCTAGAATAAATGCTTGCTGGAAACACCTCTTGAAAGCCAAGCAAAACCAAGCGAATCGGGACACCTCTGTGCCTCTGTTTCTCCTATACAGAAGACATTGAACCTCTGTGCATTCAAGCAGTGATTTTGGCAGAGCAACTCATGTTCCAATGGCTCTATTCCATAACTGCTCTCACCAGTACAGTTTTTAATGACATTCAAATGGGGCTGATTTTTTTAACTTCGAAATAGTGTGAAGTTAGACAGAGTTCTGGATGGGCTTTTCATTGCTATTCAGGTGAGAAATGTGACTTTCCAAGATACTCAAACATGGGAATTAAACCTATCAAGGCAATAAAACCTCTTGGATAATCATTGTTAGGCAAAGGCCTGCTGATTAATAGCCATTAAGGAGTACAGAGCCACAAAGTAAGTGACTTCCATTAAAGTGATAGTGAATACTGTGTTCTGAGTTATAAAATGTTTCACAATATGAGTGTTTAAATTTTTCAAGAAACATAATGACTAGAAAAAAAGAACTTGAAACTTGAGTGCTTTATGTGCACTTCTCTAAGACTAATATTTCTTTTTAAAATTTATTGCATGGTGAAAAAAGAAAAGGTGGAGAAAAGGCATTTCACAGCAGTAACTATGACAGAAAGCATTATCTGGAGGCCAAAGAAAGTGTGCAACCATCTGTAAAATAGAACATACCTTTAGAAGGCCCCGACTGTGCCTTATTTCAAATAAGCTTTTCAGCAGTGAACGGGAGATGTCAAAGCTTAAACTATAAAACAAAGATAGCCACCATGTAGGAAAGGTATCATGGTTTCCAGGGAAGATATTTTCAGAATCAGAATATTTTTGGTATCTAATTTCCAAACCTGTCTAACAAACTCCAATATGTCAGAAGATTTTAGCAGTTGGAAATCATTCCTCTGCTGGAAGGAGCAGCGCAAGAACACCGTTCTGTAAATGGGCTTTTGAAACTTTTGAAACAGCAGGCAGAGGCAGCACCCTCCAGAGGAGACACAGTCCCCCAGCAGCCAAACTATAGAGCTGAGCAGGTCTGGTGGCAGCAACCACAGTCAGCACATCCCAGAGATTGCTAGACAACTCAGAGTGGTGGGGCGAGCCTGAGGTCACGATGAGAAATCAAGCTGGAGGATCATCGTCTTCATTAGAGGGGTACATGGCAAGGCACAGGCATGGCTGCAACAGCTCTGGGAAGGGCAAAGGAATATCAGAGCTTAAAAAAGCTCCTGAGTGATGCTGGGAAGCCCAAATGAGATTTCTTTAAGCTTTCACATGAAGCTGTCTCCTCAGGAGCCTCGCTCCAGGTTACACCATCATATTGTGTCAGAGCTGGCCTTGACCATAGGCTGCCAAAGCCATGGAAGTAGGGCAGGGCTCTTGGCCCTCACTTATATACTGATCAGTCTTGTGTCATATTCTCTTACATTTCCTTTCTCTGCAGAGAGCTAGAGGATGACAGTGGCGCATCTGTCCTGAACACTGTCATAAAACGTGACAGATTTTCTTAATGCACAGTGTAAGAATTTGCCTCCCAATATGATTGAAATGTTAAGGAGACACATCTGGAAGTTAAAAATGGTGGACACATACTACGTTTAAGTGAAGGATATAGTATATTCATGAATCAAAAACAGTTTCCAAAATACAAGTGGATGATAAGCCTGCAAAATCCTCTCCCACACAAGTCAGAACATTGAAGTCAGCAGAGACAGTTGTGAAGAAAAATAATATTTGCTAAAGAGAAGAGAGACTCAATCCTAATTAACGAAAAATTACAACACCCCCAAAGGGAGTTGTCCATTCTTATACCTTCATAATGGGGACAGTCTCCACTAGTATGTCCTCTAGTATAATGACTGTATGAGTTTCTATCTGTAAAGTATCTGTATAGGTACTAAGTTCTGCAGCTTCTAAAACCTTAGTCTTTCATTTTGTCCTTCACTAAAGGAAAAATGAAATCATGTTTAAGAGTGCCTTTCACTCTAAGCCACTTCACAAAAACTGATAAAAAGCTATATATAGTGATTACTTCACCAGCCTTTGAAATGCTGACATCTTTGAGGTGATGTACTGAAAAGGTTTATAAATCAGAAAGTAAAGCCACATTACCTTTTCAACATGTGAGCCATAACCTTTCCTCTTAAAAGACAGCAGATGGATACAGCTATTTTACATGGGGGAAAAAAATTATTCACCCTTCCAAATAAGTCATTTGCATACAATGTTATTTGCCAAACAGCAAGTGAAGCTGTTCAGGCTCTGCCTTCTTTCAGCCACCATCTAGGCTGTTGGCAAAATCCTCTCAGTTAGCAATGTGTGGAAATAGCTAATTTTTAAGTGTGGTATTTCTATCGTTTTTGTGGACAGCAGAATTTGTCAGAAGACTGTTTTCTAAACTAAGTGCACAAAATGCCTGTGTACTCCCTAGATGAAAAAACATCCACAAGGTTTGATATAAGGTAAACTTTGATTCTACTTTTAACACTGCCTCTTAGACAGCCAGAAAACAAAACATTAATCCATCATCTAGAGTTCAAGGCATTGCACTGCACAGCCAAACATTTGTTTTCATGGCTTGTTGCAGAAGAAATAGAATTGCAGCTCTAGAAGTCATCAAAGTCATGAATGAAGATTCACTTGAAGTAAAAAAATATTTTGCTTAGATGTGATTGTAGGTTTAAATGTTGCAAGACCCACTCTCAAGCAGCAGGCAGAGCATTTTTGATAAGGCTCTGAGAATTACCCTAAAACCATGGCTTCCATACAGTGTCCATACAGGCAGCAGGTATATATCCAGACCAGCATTTGGCCTGAGGTTATTCTCTGCGTGGATGTGTAAACTCACAAGAATGATGTTAAGCAGATTATGGTATCACCTCATGTGCCCAGATCCATAACATCAGAATAAGCAGGGGAGCATGCCCTATTAGCCATTCCTCCTGAAACTGTTCTGTAAGAATCATGTAAATATATTTTTGACTTTTTAGAGGTGAGTTTTCTTGGGCAAAATACACAGGACTTCAGGACAGATTCTCAACCATCTAAGATGTCAACTCCTGTATTTAAAACATTCCTCTAGGCTCCCTGTGTAAAAGCAAAATATGGAAATGGAAAGAAATAGCTACTTTCCTGGCAGTGAGTCATCTGATATTACCATAGACGTCTAAACAGAACATGTACATCATGCCTGAGAAGTGTCTTTTTCTCTCCATGAACTATAAAAGGAGTCTAGACAGCCAGCTCAGATGTAAATGTCTGCAGTGTAGATGATCGAAGCGACATGAGGTATAACCACCACTGGAGCGTGGGAAGATGCAGACAGTAAGACAGGTCAGGCTCAGGTTCTGAGAGCACACACCACCAGTTCATGACTGGTTTCTCATTATGTCTGTTCTGGTGGTAGCTAATACACCAGCACTAATGACTCTTTCCTCTTCCCTTTCTCTTCTCGCAGTGAGTTGCTGACAAATACTCCAAATGGTCTTAAGGAGTCAATCAACTGTGTGCCAAGTATTCAAAAGTGAAAAAGACTTAGAAAAAATTGTATTTATTAGGTACTTATATACTTAGAAGGAAACAATTCTGCAGTTTTTTTCCTAGAAATTAATTGGTACAAAATCAAGCAAACATTTTAATTAACTGCCTGTGGAAAAGAATGGTCAGAGTTCATTTTTTTCTGCTTGATTTTTACATGAACAAGATGTAGTTGAGTTGCTGCTCAAGATTCACATATGATGACTTTTCATATCCATATGGTACTTTGTGGGGGAGTTCACATTAACATTTCATCTTGGATCATGAGCATACTTGAAGTAAACCTTGTTGTCCCTTCTTACGATGTGCTTTGGTTAATGTAACAGAGCAGTCTTAGGACTCATGGACTGGATTCCTCTCAAGGAAAACTAGAAGCTGAAGCTGCACTCCAGAAGTGCATCTAAAGCATTAAAATCACTAAGCAGACCAAACAAGCTAGTCTGAGGTGATCCACATGTCCACACGTGCTGTGAACATCAACTCATCAGCACCAAATATTTTGCTCCATAGACTTGTGTGTGACGACTTACAGCCCATGTCAGATTGAGGTTACAGTCTTTAAAACTATGCCAGTATTCCCTTGAGGGCCAGAGCTGAAGGGCTGCAGTGAAGCTCCGAGATGGCTAGCCCTTTTAACTAATTAAAGGCTAGCGTGATGCATTGCATGTTTCACAAGGAAGTTTCACACTTTGTTTAATAGTTATGAGCTGTTGTTTAATAGTTAAGAGCTGTAAGTAATGTACACAATTCTATCTTTTGTGTGTAAAGATAAAACTTGTTTAATATAGTGGAGGATCAAAAAACTTACGTGTAACCATATTTGCTGTAGGTTGCATGCAACTGAAACAACAGAGAATTCCCTGTCAGTGTTGTTGGGAGGAAGATTAAGTGTACAATGACACAACATTCATCCAATGTACTGCTCTGCATCTGTGCTTTGGGAATCACTTGTCAAGGATAAGGTGATCTTAATAAAACCCTTCATTATTTAAACTCTACTTAAATTACAAAACAATATTAGTTCAATCAAGAAACACTAATTGCAATGTATTCTTATGATAGTGGCATTTTCTTGTATCAAAAAAAATAACCTACAGTATCTAAAAGCCACTTTTTCATGTTTTTGGTATTAAGGGTAATGACTCTTGCTTTCTTGTGCTTCATTGCTTAGGTCTGACCTGAAGACAGGTAACCACTAATAGCATAATTTGGTCAGTGTTGTACCAGACACTTACTGAGTAGGGATGCTTCTGCAGCAGAAACAGTTTTTAAATGCTACCTCATTGGTCTTGTTGCACAACTTGGGAATGGCATAGAGCTGTTTTAACATGAAATAAAACTACTGTACCAACTCTAGGTATAAAATTTGGCACAACATTTGCATATTCATTAATGTCCTAGCTTCTTCTCCCGTATTGCCTTACCTCAATAATAACTCTCGATGCCCACCAAAGTGTTACTAAAAAAAAAAAAGTGTGCCCGTTGTGTGATCAAACAGGCAAAATGGAGCAAAAAGCGTTTGAACTCAAACTGAAGCCCTTTCCCTCAGTAGAAGAATTAATTCAAGTATCCAGCCAAGAGCTTTCAAGAAATAAAATATTCCTTTGGGAATATAGTATCTTTATATTTCCACTGGGGATGATATAGTTGAAAAAGTCCATAGTCTAAAACATATTTGGCAGACTAACTCATAAACACTTGAACACTTGAAGGATGATGAAATAATGAGTGAAATAAACATCAAATTATTTAGGATCAGACAAGAATATTTCTTCTTCATTATTTATTTTTACCCCAAATGCTATTATGTTGCTTTGTTATTGGTTTTGTTGGTTTGAGTTGTTTGTTGGTTTTTTTTTAACTTGTATTCAACACTTAAAAAATCAAAGGAAATTTTAAAATAAAGGGCTGGGGCAATGCAAGAGGAGAAACTAATGAGTTTCTCCTAAAC
Organism: Oxyruncus cristatus; assembly: GCA_013399855.1. Taxonomy (NCBI): domain Eukaryota; kingdom Metazoa; phylum Chordata; class Aves; order Passeriformes; family Cotingidae; genus Oxyruncus; species Oxyruncus cristatus. Next base: position 790,875 of record VXAY01002649.1, read on the forward strand.
TTATGAGCAGACCCTTTCCTCCTATCCTGTAGCTATGCTATTCATTTTCCATGACAGAAGCACAGAAAGGCATTCTCATTCTGACTTATGGCGACTAATGCTTGAAACGAGCACACCCTGACATCAAGAAACTGCCCTAATTGCAAATATACTCCAGGAAGGTTTTCATTGCACTTGTCTATTATTTGCATTTTAGCTTGGATTAGGACTTTTATTTTGATGCAAGCCTCTTTTTCACCGCTATTTATACTGCTTGGATTGTACCACAGAGCTGTCTTGGACCAAACCAACAGGATCACCCTCTCAGATGAAGCCAAAACACAGGCTATGCTCCAACTCCACGGGGCAGCCAGACCTCAGAACCAGACTAGTCCTATTCCCAGGTGACCCACCTGGACCAGGGACAGTGTGAAAACAGGGTCCTTAGTGCCCACCGATGGATCTGTTCCTATTGTGCTAAATGATGCGCTCTACACATCTTGTGCTACTACCTCTCTCTTGTGCAGTGTTTCCTGCTTCCAGTCAAAAAATACCCACTGGGCCAGAGACTGTGTTCAAGAATTAGCCCAAACACGTGTTGACTGCAGGGGATATTCTGTCTTTTGCTCAAGCAGTTCAGGAGGCTGTAGTAAAATTTCCCCAGTTCGCTGCTGCTTGGGATATTATCCCTTCAGTTGCAGAAATGCTGAATAAATATTGAGAAAATAATGAGGATTTTAATCAGTTTCAGACCAGGAGATACATTTTATCTGGAAAGGATTATGTATTGACGTGTCCCAAACATCTCCTTTCATTATTTTTACTCCTCAGAAAAAATTTAAAATCTTGTAATCATTCTCAAACAGGAAAAAAAAAAAGGATGTTTTAAAATATCAGCAGCATAAAAATCAAGTTTCTGCCAGTTCTGTCAGGAAACAGTTTTGTGAGGATAGATCCACATAAGCACTACTGCTAACTGTTGGAAGAGAGCCCATAGAAGAAATGGCTGCAAGTCAGTAGTTGTATTCCCTTCTGTCACTTCTATTTCCTAATAACAGGGAGAAAATAATATAAACACCAGTTTGTTGATCATCAGAAAGAAACATTAGTAATCGTATTATTTCAATTAATTTACAAGTCAAAGACTTAAAAATTACCTTTCTTTCCTGCAGTTGCACTGTAATCCAGTATAAGTGTTAAACTACACTTGCTAAGGTCTGAAGTTACACTTCTACAAAATTAGCATTACAACATGCTGTGCTTCATGCTCATTTTAAGATAAAATAAGGTTGGATTAAAATATGCTAAATATATTAGGGTATCTTTATTAGCTTTTAAAACATTGACACAGACTCTTGTTTTAAACTTCAAACACATGAAGCAGTGAGCAAAACCAAAATTCAGTAGCTTTACCACACACTGATTGAGTTTGTCCATATTATGGAATAATACTGGGTTTACACCATCTAACTAGTATGTGTTAGTTACACCAGTGGTTTTCAGGCTTGAGTTTGCAGGTCACAGTTGATGAGCATGATAAATGTATTTACCACTAAGCTGAATAGTGCATCATGATCTGTGACAAATTTTGGAGCCAAACAGTGATCCTCCAGGAAGTCCAGGAGCCAAGATTCACATGCCCATTCGTTTAGGTGTATAATGGTTCACATAGGCATATAACAGTAACCCTGAATTTTTTTTAAAAACCAGGAGGACAAATAGCCCTCTCCAGAGCAATCGCTTCATCCTGAAAGAGGTGTCAAAAAAGTTTGGGAAATGGACTCATAAATGTAGCAGTCACTCTCCATTGACTGCAGAGGGAATCTCAGGGGACTAGCAAAGGGGGCACTAGCTTTAGACATCTGCAGCCACAACTATCTATACATAAAGACCCAAGATTTTGTTGGCAAAAAAAAAAAAATACATGTAAATCAAAAGAATTTTTTCCTGTTCCAGTAATGAGTTTCCTGGTGGTAGGGTCTGGACAGGTTTGCCCTCTCCTCACTGCCTTCAGTGTCCTCTTCCACAACCTCAGTGCAGACAGCTCTGATGCTCCTGCTCTGAGCCATGATTTCTCTGCCTCTTCTTGTGAAAGGGCTGCTTCTCCTCCAGGGGTTTTGGGAATGGAGACAAAAAGACAGCCTCACAGCTATTCACCACAACCCATGACCATGCCTTGGGCACACTCTTCCTCTAGGTGAAGGGAGCACACGAGGGTCTTGGCAGGTATCAGGGCTGCCTCTGCGCTGGTGGGCTGTGTGTGTGCTCTGATTATCTTATCTGATCATTTCCACCTAAATCCAGCCTCTCTGCCCAATCTAGACCACTGTCAGCACAGATGTGTTGGTACTCACACAGAGGAGCTCTGCAGCCTCACGTACTCTGGGGAAATGAAATACACACACAACTTAATTTGCAACGGGGTTTTATCCTGATTCAGCACAGGTTTTTTTTCCCGCAAGCCTGCAGGGGCCATGTCTCTTTGTACAACACGCTCCAGAGAGGGATTTGAAATTGAAGCAAGCTGGAACTGGAGTTCAACATATCCATGTTCTCTAGAAATCTGCTTTTTGTCTGCAGGGGCAGACTTCCAGAAGGAGGTCCATTGGGGTCCAGGTTTCTCAGTGCAATAAAGCCATATTCCATGAATTAGCTATTGGATAAACAGGATTTTAATGCTTAACACTCATAACTGCAGCCTTGTGGAGGAATGTTTGACTCATGCACACCTTGCTGGGATTCTGAAATGCTTCTGCTTCTGAGCTGCAATAGTTGTCACATCATCCATGAAAAGAGTTTAATTGAATGCAGGAAGTTAAGACTAAAACATATACACATTTGCTAAAATAAAAAAGTAATTTAATCTGGTATTTGCCAGTTAAAAATATGCTTTTACAATTAAATTTAAAATCTCTAGAGAAGTTAATTGGGTTAATATGGGTAATTTTTAAAGCTTTTCCTCGGTGGAGTCAATTTTAATTTTGGGATTTAATGAACAGCTAATAGAGACATTCAGATTTTTTTCCCCTCATACATTTGATGTTTGCTTAAGGATTTTGTTCTTAACCATCACCCCTTCAAAATAGCACTGCCTTCAATGAGTATTTAGAACACATGTGACCTATTAAAAACTTAAAATAAGCCTGAGGTAGTTACATTTGCATCCATTAACAACCTTGCTTTGAGAAATGTCTTTGCTAAAGGAACATGTTTTAATCTGCTGGTACTACTTGCTTGCATAAAGACTAGAGGGGTTTAGCAATTTTTTAAAAATTTAAAAGTTTTGCAGTCCTCAGCAGCTATTGATGACATACTTGGTACTAACAATACTACTACAACCTACTGCGTTGTATTTGATATCACAGTGTCTGTATGTGCTCCATATAACACAATAATTCTTCAGTAGAAAGAGGCATGAAATCAAAATTATGTAAAACAGTGTGGGGAAAAGAAGAAAACCTGTGTGTGGACTCCAACTCCTTGCAAAAATCACCCTGAAATATTCCTTTAGAATTGAAAAAGTTAACAGACTTGTTAAACTTGCAATAAAGCCTCATTCAGAAGTTTGCTAGACAGTAGTTTATCCATGACTAAGTGATCTGTAATGTCAGGTGAATAAATAATTTACCTATTCTGGAACTACCTGAGATTTCTTTTTTTCCAGCCTGATCAGTCTGATACCATCACCATCCATTTACCGCTTCTAATGTTCAGCAGACTTTTCTATAACTCAGCCAGGTTCAGTTCTGCAGCTACAATTCAATCAAAAAATCGTGTCAGGGCTCAGAGCTGTATTAGCTGAAATTAGGAATGTTGGTCATTTGTTATACTTGGAGTCATATTTGTCTTCTTGGGCCTCAGCTTTTCACTGAAGACAAATTCTCAAGGTTTTTATACCAACTAAAGAATTTTTTTTATTTTTATTTTTTTTATGGAAACTTAGTGCATCCTGGTTTTCACCCACCTTCCAGGTCTTTACAAATGGTCACATATTTCACAAGACTTATGGCCCAAATCACAAGAGCAGGCAGCACAGACATTTACCCATCAACATTACACATTGAACAATTGCAAAGATATGTATGAAATCATTAGAAGCATAGAAGAACTGTTCAGATATTTTTTCTTACTCCTTATAGATTAGATCCAGTAAAGGATTTAAAGGTGGCAACAGCTTTTATGCTGATTTCCAGAATGAAGTTCAGAACCAGATACCTGAGCTCCTTCCACAACTTGAGATAGGCCACTAAGTGGGAAGAACTGACTCCTGCACAGTGGAGACAACCCTGCTGCCATGTTCCATTGCATCCAGCCTCTTCAGAGCTAAGTCCTTGTGAGCCTGCTGAGGCTTACACCCTCCTGGGTTTCACCAGGAGACCTCATGCTGCCCTGTGGCTACAGTGCTTTGCTGCAGGAGAGGGAGCGTGAACCTGAAGTCCCTGAAGTTGGAGGAAGGCATCCCACTCATGTCTCTGCCTCCTGGGTGAGTGCTACAGGTATGAGAGGCCCATTAGAAACACCTTCCACATAATTACCACGTGGGAGGGACACAGTTTTGGCAGTTTGCCAGGCAGGTGTATTGCAGACTAAGTTGAAGACCTCCAAAGGCATTTAGAAACCTTCAAGGTTAGGAAGCCTTTGGGCAGGGGTGTTTGGATAAAAGGCACCAAGAGCCCGGTCCAGTTGTCCAGCTGTAAAAGGTGTTTAGTAATGTTTGTCACGTCCTAGGGAGCTAGAAGTGGGAGGTCACCACTGGCCATGTGGGAGGCATCCACTTCTCTGGAGTGGCAGCAGGAGGCCAGCAGATACACTGGAGCTTCTTAAATGGAACTAGATGACTGAGTTTTAGCAACTGCAGTGAGCCTATGTAATGACCAAATCCCACATTAGGAACAGAAATCTTTTACCTTGCTTCCGGACTCTGGTACACTGAGAAGATACTGTCAGCAGCAGTAAATACTAAGTAGGTAGAGGTGAAAACCAGCTGAAAACGTGAGTTCACGGGTGTATTTTACTATGCTAATAAAATGTTACAGAAAACAGACGATGCCAAAGCATGGACCTAGTTCTGCAGATGCATGTTGTGAAGCCTGTGGGAAGTGGGAATAAAGTTAGATGTGGCTGCCTGCAATTTCACTCTCTTTCTGAGGTAAATCAGACCATACAATAGTTTACAGCTATATGGACACAGAAATCTATCCATGAGAAAAAAAAACTAGATCTAGATTGAAAGCCCACTCAGTTAGATTTCTGAGCAAAAAAAGCATCTAAACAACATAATGACAGAGTGCTTACTGAAGCAGGCTGCTTGTTCTGGACACATGATGGAGAAGGCTTTTGCCAGTTTCTGTTTAACTTGGCAAACCTCACGGCGAGTGTAATCACAGCAAACATACTTGCTAACCAGATGATACACACGGTTCCAGAGCTGATACAAAATGGGCAGATAAAGACTAGAATAAAATACAACCAGTTTAAATATTGTGTGACAATGATAGCTTTGCATACTATTGCCTTCAATGTTTCCAGCCCAAAACAGTATCACAAGGATCTTACATTTCTTTCACAGATAAATATAGTGGTAGTGAACTCTAAGATGAAATTACATCCTATTTTATATACAGAAAATTTGATTTTTTTTTTCAGTCACAAAGGCTGATAATGCACACATTTGCTAGAAAAGAATCTCAGAGAAATAAAACTTGATCATAATACAGAAAGCAAGACATTATTTTTTAGCGACCGCATTATGTGAGCAGGAGGAAGGAGATGATATCAACATGCCAGCTGGAAATCAATAGGAACTTGGCCAACCAGCCTAAGGCTTTTTTTTTCGGCAGTCTTCAAAGGAACCAGTTTATTAAAATAATGTGCTTCAGGAACACTGGACATTCGAAGATCTGAACATTTAAATCCTGGGCATTGTAAAGCCAATACTTTATGCACATTCTGAAGTCCATAGCATTCAACCTTTTTCTGGTCAATCATACTTTCTGTCTTGTGCAACAAATGATGCTTTGATCCATTCAGATATTTATGCCTAAAATTGACTTGTTTTACTTAACAAACTTTCTTGTTTGTTCCTTAGTCCAGCTTCTCTGGCCAGAGGAGATTCATAAGCCAGTACATGTACGGTTTATAAAAACAGTAAGAAAACTTGAAAATCATTGTGCATTTCTGCCCTGTGCTCACCCGGTCCTATAGATGTTTGGCTTTTACATATTAACCTATCCATTCTGATAATTGAGACTAAGATGGCCATCTGCTAGCTGGTGTCTTTTTAGTGTCGTCTTCTTACCAATCTCAAATTGCAGGTGACAATGACAACACTTCAGCTTACCACAGCAAAGGTCCTTGCTGCAGTGGGGCAAACCAAACCATCAAATACAAGGCTGAAAAGCATCAAAAAGTTTATTAAAACTCAAAATAAAGCAAATTCCTCTCCCCTACTGCTTGCATGCCATTGTCATGAAAGACAATCCTCAGTTTGGTTCTCCAAGCATGCACACACATTTAGTGACTGCATGTCAGGTTCTCCAACACACACACACACATTTAGTGACTGCATATTTTCCCTCTTTTCCTATCAGAGTGGAGGTAGTGAGCTGTGGCTTACCAGCCAGACCAGATGTACATTTGTAGGATTTGCAAACTATAAAACCATGTGTAAAATTTCACAATGATTTGTCAGATTTTCAGCCGGGGTGTTTGATATCTACCAGGCAAGCATAGATGCCATCCTTTGTTTTTCAGAAAAGGAAGCAGAAAGTTTGTTACCTGAAAGGTACAGCAAGTCCCACGGAAAAGGCATGGCAGGAGTGAGCTGGGACACAGGACAGTCGTTGTCTCCCACCTTGGGGCCAGGCTAAGGGACTTACAACACGCTGCCTTTCTCATGCTGCTTTACCCTTCTGTCACTGCCAACATTGACATGAGAGGCAAATGTGTAAAGTCTCACCAAGACCATTTTAAGACTTCACAGAGGTTACAGTCTAACCCATTTCTCCAAATTACAGTCAAACCCTGGAACACCTTTCCCCACTGTATATGTCCAGGTGTTATACAACTGTGGCACAAATGGCTTCCCAGCATCTGGGAATGGGACGTATGTGAGTAGTTCATAAGGCCTCAGCATTCCATAGGAGCTAGAAGAGCTTTGTCCTTGTGCTTCTTCAAAAAAACAAGAAAGTTTGGGAGAACATTGACATTGATTTTTAAGAAATATTGGTATAATGTGGAAAGAAGAAAGAATGGCAAAAAGCTAATTAGATATTAAGAAGGTTAAAAGGGATGACCTAAAGGGATAGACTGCTATTGATCACTCACAAAATGATGGGGAAGGCTGATAGGGATGCCATTTGCCATAAGTAAGAGTATGGAAGCATAATTAATGTCATTCAGTAAGAATTAGAGAGAACAGATTTTGTCACACAAATACCATTACTGGAGGAGATTAGAAGCTCAGGTGATAAAGTAAATTATACTGACATAACTGGCTTTGACAAAGTATTTTACATCATATAGAAGAACCTTCTGTTTAAAAACAAGTTTTGTACCAAAAAAAGTATAGAGTTGTAAGAAAAATAAGGTGAAAAACCTTCATATGATTATCTAGTTCATCATCCAGTTGCAGATTCTTGAATATAAAATGGATTTCAAATGAAAATTGGATTTATACATTTCTAAACAGAAGTATTTCAAATGGTTTTGCACAGTTTCCATTCTTGGCTTAACAATATGAAATACCTTTATTATTGAACTGAGTACAAAAGAATCACTGCAACTAAAGTACAAACTCTGGCAGCATGCAAAATTATAAGAATGGGTCAGCTCCACACAGAGGCTGTGGTGCTTGAAGTGCTGCTTTCATTCAAACAAAGAATATAGGTCAAATATCCAGATATGGAAAAGCAGTATCCTGTAGTTCAATGATTTAGAGGAGAGCTCTAGTTTAAGGAAAATGGCAAATGAAAAATAAGCTCATAACATGACTGTGTGATTATGAGGGCTAGTATGATCTTCAGATGTGTAAATAAGAATAAATCTGCTACAAGTAGGACAATTGCATACTGTCCAACTGAGATGAGCTAATTGGGATTTTATTTTCCTGACATTCTCCATCAGAAAATTCAACATTCTCAGAGGCAGGTGAATTTAAATAAATCCCTTCAGAAAAAAGTGGGAAAAGGTTTTGATTTTCATGCCACTTCTCTTGTGTTTTTAAATATACATGATTTGGTTTTAAGTTTAATATGCTTTTTGCATCTTAGGTGTCATCATATATTAAATATTTTAAAAATAAAACTATTAAAAGTCAAACTGTAATGAAATGCCTCATGTTTGCTGTAAGATTACTTTTGAGCCTACAGTTGTAGAAATTGTTAGTATCTTCTCTTTTTTTCTGATTTGGCAGAGAGAATTTCTGAAATTCCATATCTTCTGTCAGCTGAGATTGTAATTCAAATACTGGAACCTGAGTGCAGTGTCAGTATTTTAAGAATATAGAAAGCCAAGAAATGTTATTAAAAAAAACACAAGAAGGATCTGAAGTTGGATTTCTTAATAATACAATTTAAAAACAAGGGTTTGGATGTTTCCTTAGCTTACTAGACCAAATGAAGTATAGCAAGACCTAACATGAGAACCACAAGACAAAGGAACTCTAATTAAAATTAAGAGAACATTTATTACCCATTGGAACAACTAAACTGGGATTACTGTAAATCAGTAATGTTTTTGAGCCTCTAAGATGACATACTTTCCTAAAAGGCATGCTTGCAGCTCTGTTACAAACATAGGACTCAGTAATGAATTTCTGCATGGACATTCTGCAGCTCGTCCTGTGCGGGAGGTTCTCACAGCTCCTGGGTTTAAGCCTATGAATATGGGAAAAGAAAAAGAGCAGGAATCCATCACTGCTCAGGTCAGGCACCTGCCTTCTGTAACCAATACATGTTTGCAAGAACAAGCATCACTTACCAAAGGGTTCAACAGGGAGGAAAGGGACCAGGGTCTGCAGTGCAAAGAACTCACTGAAGACAAGTGATGATCTGCACAGAAGGAGGTACTCTGAAACAAGCACAGCCATACACCTACAGGTACAGCATTATGGGCAAAGCACTTTTCATCTCCCCAGACTTTCTATGCAAGTGCTAAAAAGAAAAAAATGATTAGCAGATTCTTTTTAATGGTAATAAATCACATTATAGGGGGTTTGTCTAAACAGGACCCAATGGACAAAATTACTTCAGCCCATAACTCAACAATATCCCCGGGGGAGGGGGAGGGGGAAAGAGGTAAAACCTAAAATACAAAGAACTAAAAGGAAAATATTATCAACACATACCATGCTTCAACACACTGAACACTAGACATAGCAAAAAAGACCCCTCCCCACGCAGATCGTTGTCACCTTGCTCTGATTCAGCTTCCTCCCTGCCCATCAGCCTTTCTACAAGGGTAACTGCAACCTTAGCTTTTTTAAAATATCTCATATGCCTGATAAATTATTCCTCTTAAATCATGAGCAATAATTGTTTTACCTTACAGCTTCAGATTAAGATATACATTTTTGCACATTGCTAATCTTTGTACAACTCATGTTTCAGGAAAACAGACTTATTAATATAGAAAACATAACTACAGATGAGATTCTGAAGCTGTATTACAGTATAAGAAATCTTTCTTAGTCTGGGTAAAAACTCCTCTTCTTACACAATAGATCAATCATAAGCAATTTTTTCCATTAGTATCAGATAAGCAATCATCTTCCTGATGCATTAAGAATTCAACAAATACAGCTAATTTGTATGTACTCACCTCTCTCTAGCCTTAGACTGCAATTTCTCAGACCAGAGACTATCTTTTCCGGAATGTTTGGAAAGTATTCAGCTAAGTGTGGGCACAGGTATAAATAAAAATTAATACCATAGCCACTGGGGACACTTAAGTAAAATTACACTCTGATTTAACTGTTAAGTTCCTCTTCCAAAACCCCAGATGAGCAACGACATTCAGAATTCTGCTCTTCATTTATCTTGTTTCATTAGGAGTTTCCTTCTAACAACACAGAACTGTAACCATATATGTCCTGTTCATCTACTCTTTCCCCACATACCCACCAGTGCTCAAGACAATCTCTCTTTCTCAAATGCTGTGGGACAGATTCTGTTCTATTTACTGCTTCGAAGTTCTTGTTATTTCCTTTTGAAAACACTGGGTCAGCCAGACCTTAAGAGGGAAGAACCCCAGTCTTCTTTGCAGAGTTGCTTATTGTGCTTATGGGATGCTTAAGGCAACAGATGAGGCAATGAAATCATCACATGGAATAAGAACATGCCAAGGAGCACCAAGGAGTCTGCCAGCTCAGAACTTCCCAGGGACAAGGAGACTGGATAGCGTTTGCTACAACTCAGCAAGTCACTGAATTGGCTAAACCAAGGATTCATCTGAAAGAGCACATATTGTTGCAGTTTTTTAATTTCCTTTTTGTCTTTCTTAAAAGCTCTGAGTTTGCTCAATTTAAAAACTTAATTTTCTAGTTTTTAGTCCAATAAGGTTTGCTTTGTTTGAAGTTTAAAAAAAATGAACCACCAACTTTAGCCTACCTTTAGTGAGAATATAATATAAAAAAAGACTGCTTGATGCAGAGTCCCATCAGGGATGGAAAGATGACTGCCCTCAGTGCAGTTCCCACCACGTGAGCAAGGAGGGAGGTTTTCACACTGGGAGGCTTCACTGCTGTCAGAAGTGGAGCAGTAAGTGTGAAAGGAGCGGAAAAATACGAGATATTTTGACTGGTAACAGGCCTCCTCACCTCCCCACACACCAAATGTCCTCCTGCAGGGAAGACAGGTGCAAAAGAGAACAAACAAAAGAGAATGAAGAGGGAAAGCAAAGAGCAGTCAAAAGTGAAATGAAGGATAAAGGAAAGCTGGGAGTCATGACATCGCTGGTAGCAAAAGCAGAAAAACAGAGCAATGGTCTGCACAAGGTCTTTTCTTCCCATCATCCAGGTAACTCAGTTATCCTAAACTGAGTCAATTAACTACTTGTGATACTGAGTTCAAGAGCAAAGAGGTAGCTATTGCTCTCATGAGATGATGTGAGAATACCCAAGACAGATGACCAAGGTTGGAGAAAAATGTTCCACGGAAATTGGAAATGGTTTAAAATACACATCACGCACCAAAAGAAGTAGTCTTTCTTGCAAAATTGTATTTTCAAGAAAAAAAAAAAAAGAATGTGGCATAAATGCTCAGCTCCTCCTTAATCCTCAGCACCTGGAAACAAGTCCTTTTAGAAAGTAGCTTCAAATGCCTTTGATCTCCTCATGAAAAACAAAAGTTAGAATGAGCCAATGCTGTAAGGTAAACAGTTTCTGTTGGTGCAGCTCCAAGTTTTAACTTAAAAAACCAAACAAACTAATAAAAAAACACCATAAAAAGGAGTCACAACTCCCTTTTTGGTTTTTTAACCACAAACCATGTCTTCATTAAGTTTGCAGGACCCGCTGCCAGCTGAGATAAACTGTATCTCAAGAGGGACATTATAGTCGGTATGGAAGGAGTACAACATCACAGTTTTTCTTTCCTTTTCTTCCAGTATATCAGCCAACATGTCCTTTGCAAACACACACGAATAATATGCAATCACAAGTCACAGTTTTCAACTTCTGCATTCTTTTAGGTGTCACGATTACATATGTTTCCCAAAATTAAGTAGATAGAATGTAATTAATGTAACGCATCAAGTCAGGAGAAAGTAAAAATTACAATCCCGTGACCAAAAAATTCTCCAACTGTGAATCTAGGTTTGCATCTCTCCCGGAGCATTGCCATATATGAGTAAGCACTAGAACAGAAGGACGTGTCACATGGGGTTCACCAGGGGTCTGTCCTGGCTGCAATACATTCCAGTATCCATGATTCAGAGAATGCATATTAAATATACAGATGGCAAGAACCTAGAAGAAAATGAAAATATTGCAAAGGATGAAATAATCTGGACAAAAAAGGAAATAATGTCTGGGGGCAAAATGCAGCCCAACAGGGACAAATTGAAGATATTATAAAAGCAAATAAACCACATAAACACAGAACAGAAAACAGCTGACTAGAAATCAGTTCTGTAGTAAAGGACCCTGTGAGATATCAAATAGGAGCCAAACATAAGTCAACATCAAGCTGTGGCAGGTTTCTTAAGGTACCAACAGAATTATACATGCACCCAGAAGCCAGAATATAAATTGCAAAACATGTAAAAGCCCTCTGCCCTACAAGGTACAGCTGTGATACTGCCTTGTTTTCACAATACAAAAAATAAGTAAAAATTCAACTGGACCAACTGGAAAGAATGAAGAAGAGAGCTGCAAGAACAGTTCTAGGAAACATGACCCTGGAGGAAACACAGAGCAGTGAGATTTTGAATCCAAAGAACATAAGACATGCTAATATCCCTTAATCACATAAAATGCTGCTGCAGGGAGAGATTGATGTTAGTTCCCCACATTCATCTAGGAGAGAGGAAACCGTAACAGGTCTAGATTTTAACAGCAAAGTTTCCATTTCAAGACAAGGGAATTTTGTCTGTTGGCAAAAATAATGAAATGTGAGAATGGACTTCCTGAAGAAGAGGTCTGAGAAACCTTCCTCGGAAAAGTTAACTGACCCTGCCTTAAAGAAAAACTCCACATGTTCCTTGCAGCCTTATCATTCTCAGCTTGCCTACATATTGCCAAAAAAAAAAAAAAACCAACAAACCATCCTGCATCCTTAAAAGCAATCTCTTCATCATGACTAGCCGGCCTCTTTCACGGGTTAGATAACCATGTCTTGCTGTGTTCCCATTTCTTGGCCTTCCCAAGATTAGCACATAGGCTGTACTTGGTCCAGAGCGGCTGCCTCCACTCTCCAATTTCCTGTGCATATGCCAGGGTTGTTTCTGCTTTCCCTGAGCAACGCTCTACAGAGGATACAAAAGCCTTTATGGATGATTAATAGCTAGCTTTCAAGGTTTAATGATTTGGCTTAGAAACTACATCTTATAGATCAGTCAGCTAATCTAGATCTTGGCCAGCTTCTCTTCCGCTCTTTCCAAGAGTCAGACTGAATATTCAGCTTGACACCTCTCTCACTTTCAGTCATTTTTCTCCATTGTTAACCACCTATTCAGACAACTATTCCCAAGTTGCACCACTGCTCAACAGACCATCACCAGCACATTCCCAACAGGTAAGCAGAGAAACCTTAAACCTTGACCAAAACAAATTGTCACTAAAGACACAGAAATAATTCAGGAATTAGTCCTTTTTCCCAGTTCTGTGTATTCTATTTTCCAGTTTTCAGCTCTGCAATGATGAGACTGCATTTTATCTAAGAGAGAACACACCGTTTTACTACACACTGGGTAATGTATACAATTCCAAACAGCAGAAGTTCTTTCCTTCTGTTACTGAAAGAAAGATGAATAATAATGTTAAAATTAGTTACAGGCAGTATGTGGTAGATGGACTGTTGCCATATGGTGGTTATGTAAATTAAATGACAAAATAAGGATCTAGCATTTATACGTAACTTTTGCATACTACAAAAACCCTGCCTGCCTGTGCAATACCTAGGACATCCCATTTATGGTAAAAGATGACATCAAAAATTTGGGACTTTTTCTGAGACTGATCAACTATTTCAAGGAAAACACAAGCCTCTTATTTGCCTAACATACAAAGAATATCAAATCTAGTCACCGCTCCTGTGTATGACACAAAGTAGACTCCAATTAAACATCTAGTTTGGTAAAATTATCTTCCAACACCACATGTCTCTGTTGCTTGTCTGGAAAGGTGACTGACTGTACTTCGTGGATGATTTAAATGCCCAAATTTAGGGCAAAGATGACTTCTGTCTGAAAACTGTGAAAGCCACCTATCTTTTCCCTTGACTAGATAAGGAATTTAGGACTAGCTTTGAGAGTTCTGATACTCTATGTGTTTGTCATTGAGACATAGAATTGGAGGGACAGGTGGGCAAGATGCTTCCCAGCCACCATCGATCAGTAAACTTCAAATATATTCAAGAGGCAGCATTTGAGACTCCAAATGTAGCTATCATGTAGCAAAGTGTATAATTTAACTAATTTTTTTATTATTTCAACAGGAAGGGACAATAGTATCAAAAGAAACAGATAATTGGATCAGAAATCAAAAAAACAGTTTCTTCTGAAGCTGAGTCACTATATTAAAAGACCAGCTCTCATTTCTCAGGTTATATTGAAAGGATAGCTCCTGCTCTGAAAAATAAAAGTTGAAATTAATTATGGTATATAACAGTTCCATGAATCCTTGACATACAGCACAGATTAGATTCCAGACTCCTACTGTCCCACCACACAAAACCATGAATATTTTTTCACTAACCATATGCACAGAGGCTAATTAACACAAAATCCTTTTTCCTTACTGTGAAAGGAGTCTTTGGGCTTTATTAGAAGAACAGGAAAGCAATTAACTAAAGATTAAAGGGGTTCCATCTGCATGAAGCATGATAGAAATTGCCAAAAGGAGCAGGAGAGAGGTAACAGGGATATAACAAAAGAAGAGGGGAGGGGGAGGGAACGAGCAACAGAAGGTTAATACAAAAATCATGACTGGAGATTTTTCTCAGTAACCTGTTGGAAGTCAGCCAGAAGGGATAACTGGAATGTAGGCACAAGCTTAGGCAAAAGTCTATGGCCTCCTCTGTTCAGGTCAGATTACCTGATTATAACAGTCCTTTCCAGCCTCATAAATCTAAATTACAGCTGTATGAAGGCAGAAGTGAATACTAAGCACAAAATCAAGGCAAGGTTTAAATCTAAGTTGAGCTGAAACCCTTACATTGTTATCATGATAGCAGAGGCAGTATATAAAAGGCATTAACGTTATTATTGACATCTCTGGCCAAGTATTTACCCTTCTATCAGTCTTCACAGGAAGTGATATGTCTCAAAGGGAGTAGCTGCTTGGCCACTTTCTGAAGAAAGACTACAGGACAACTCTGCCAAAATGGCCATCCTCTTTGACTTTCATATCTTAGGGTAACACTGGATTTATAGTATAGGATCTCCTCATACAGATTTCTAGCACTGGAACATTATTTAAAAGCCATAAAATCTGAACAGTGCTGACTGAGTGGATCTAATATAGCTGTTTTCCAGCACAAACTGATGGAGCTGGAAGTCTCAACTTATAAACACAATCTGGCCTTTTGCTCTATGACAAATTGCAATTCATACTAACTGGCTTACTTCTGTCAACATAAAAGTTGGCATGTATCTGAAGTCTTCCCTTGCAGTGGGTCCTACAGCATCGGGAAGGGAACTCATGAGAAGGTCAGTAAGTCTGAGGAGGTCCCAAGGTCCTTTGATACGCACTGCTAGAGTGGTCAAAGATCCTATCATGAGCACTCATACTACAGTAGATACTAGATCTGCTTAAAAGTGTGTTTTGATGGAAAGATGCAAATGCAAACTACACTGATGAGCATGTCATGTGGCTCCTACAACAGCATGGATGGATTTATTTGCCTGGAGCTCCATGAGAGACCGCATCCAAAAATGGGTGCTGTTGTGTACCTCACCATGGCTCACATGCTCTTGGTGACTGGAGGGAAAACAAGTCACCACAGGGCCTCTTAGGGATCACTGAAAGCTGAGCATTCCTTAAAAATATGTACCAGTCTGGTGGATCAGCTGGCAATGAAACCATGACAGTGAACTTGGCAGGTTAAATCTTGTTAATTCATTTCCCCTGCAGATAAAAGTAGTCTTTAAGTTGGATGAACAGCTTCTCCCTAATGACTCTAACTGGCCATCACCGATATCACCAGAATCACAAAAGCCCTAAAAGAAAAGCCTATTAGTATATCAATTCTCTTTTCTCTTGAGACAAAATGGAAGAATTTAATGGAATAGTGTGACATCTTTGTTAAAAATTACAGGGCACCAGTTGTATATAAGAAACTACTCAACTGCTGTTTTCAGCTAAAACAGAAAGATCTCCAAATTCCAAGTGAACAGAAAGGACTGAAAGTTCACGCTGGCACTGGTAGGATTTCACTCACCTTAAGCAATACACAGACTGCAGTAGGAAAATAATAATCTATTCTAACATGGATGCAATTCAAATAACTTCCTATTCCATCAGATGTCTGTTAAAAACATCGAGTTGCTAGGTGTATGCTGTAACTGCAACAGCTGTACAGGGACAACGGGGGGATTGATATGAGGATGGAACAATCCCCCAACTGAAACTCTTCAGAGCCTGGAGCATACTTTTACTCTGCGGAGCTGAAGCTTGAGATATTGCATATCGAAAGCTTAGAAAGAGCAAGAGATCTGACCTTGTTGGAAGGGGCTGTCTGTAAGCAGAAATAAACAGAAGGCCTAAAGAGGAAAGGCATTCCTGGTAATTGCAAATGACATATATTTCCTTTTTCTCACAAAGGGCCATGGTGCCAAAGAAGTTGGCTGAAATATTGCATTAGTTGCAGGTAGTGAAGGGCTGGGGTACAACAGGAACACCCCAGTAAGCAGCACAGAAGAAGCTGGGAACTGGGGAGATCATGATATCAGTGAGCCAGCCAGTACCCTCACTAACTCAAGGCACTTACACAGTGCCCATGCAGTGCTAAGTTTTGGTCTGCAATTTAGGCATCCAAGACTTCTGGATGTTCAGAATTGCTGATAAAACCGCTGCAGAGCGCTCATTTGCAGCAAACCCATCATTTCACATAAACATTAAATTTAAGCTGTGACACTGTGTGGATCCAATAAATCTGACACAAAGAGCTACAGAGTGCTCGCACATGCAAATGGGCCAGCAGACAACTGATCGGCATCCATGCGTTAAATTCTGTATGTCCTGAAGAGGTCTGGTTTGACTGGATACAGAGTAACAGAGCTCACTGCATATGTTTTTATTAGTACACATACACATTTCTTCCCAGGGAGGATTATAAACTGTGAAAGTGAGGGGCTCTGATGTGGCACTCTTGTTTTTAGCTATCATCCAAGATACAGAAGAGTCAGTATAGTGTTTACCAACCTGTATATGCCTCATAATACCTACCAACAGAGTATTGTATTCCCTGCAGTCACTGCTCAGACTATGAGAGGTACTGCAATATTTTCCATTTTGAAGAAGAAAAAAAAAAAAAGACAAAAAGACATACCAAAACCATACAAATGCTCCTTTGGAAGATACAATAATTGCTTTTTAATTACTATTATTGCTTTTCTTTTGACAGAAGCTTTGTTAACTTGATCAACTTAGGTGGCTGTCGTTATCAAATGTGTAAAAGAGATGATATCTATCTGTAGACATGACCCATGTTTCTCCTCTCCAAATAAGTCTGGAAACAGAATAGAACTCAAGGTCTGAAAACAATATGTTTATAGATTTATATGTTATTATGCTAAACAACGTAACAATGGAGAAATTTCTGTTTATGATAGGTCTTCCACCATCCCCCAGATAAGGTTCTGCATTTTAAAAGGTGGAGGTAATTTTGTGTTCAGCATTTTGCTTTTTAAATGTAGAAGTAACTTAAATGAATCTTGAAGGAGGTAAAAGATATTAATAAAGTACAATTCCTCTCTTGATATTCAGTAAGGGACTCAAAAAACACTGAGTTTAAATGCTATTGAGCTGCACAGGTTCTTGATGCCCTAATTTTGAGAGAGTATCTCAGCAGATGCCACCTACCCCTGTTATAATGCATTGTCCCCAGATATCCCACAGCCCTGGTGACAAAAAATGAATGCAATCAAGCAAACTTCATCCTTACAAACATCATTCAAGAATTTCAAACGTCACAACCTAGGAACTGCTTACAGAAATCACATTAATGTCTCATTCCTATGTCACAGACATGACTAAGGCCGACTTTTCCACAGTAACCTGTCTCTGCTTTTCGAATATCTACCTCTTTTTCCAAGAATGTGCTTACAGAAAGAGGCTGTACTAAAAATACTTGTGGATTTGCCATCTCCAAACCGCCTGTCGAGGTCTCTCAAGATAGCAGGCTGCCTGCTGCCACCTCGCGGCAGCTCCGCCCGGCTCAGCCCTGCAGCACTCGGCCGCTCGGGGGGCAGGTACAGGGACCAGGAACATTGAAAAGACCTTTCTTGAAAACAGCTACAACACGAACTGAAATGACTGATTTTCATTCCCTTCTCTAAAAGTCAGAGCAGCAGCAGCTCAGGGTAACTGCCCACCTCGCCCTTTCCATCCCAGAAAAGAACCAATGTGTGCAGCTGGGCTGCTGGCATTGTTGGGTTTCCTTGATACTGGCTCCCCACCCACATTCAGACTCCGTCCTCAAAAGCCACTGCAGACCTAAAAAACCTTATTTCTCACCGACTCTGAGCTGCCTTCACAGCAAGATTTTCTGCTGCTCTGCTTGCAGCCACCGCTGCAAAAGCAAGATTCCTTCCTGGCTCAGGGGTCTTCAGACTCCTCTTCCAAAGTCTCCCTGGTCCAGGGAACAGGACGTGGCAGCATGGCAGTTTAGACACAGCCTAATAACAATAGCTCTGCTGCCCTTCCTGTCCACACAAAAAACACTTGTCCAAAGCCTTTCACTCTTTATACCAAAGTGAAGACAAAATTAGTTTTTAAGGCTGTGAATGCTGCAGGGCAGGAATTACCTTGTTCCTCTCACATGCACTTCCTATAACGCAGTTCACACAAAAACACCAGCCTCAAAGGCTTTCATAAGTCTTGCCATAGTTACCTTGTTACTCTGATTAATTTTATTTATTGATTCATTTATTTTTACTCCAGAGATAAAAAGAAAGTGTAGCTCCACAGGTAGTAAGCCCCTACCCAGCAGAGACACCAGGATTCCTTAATGATTTGAAGTTACACTTTACCATTCACTGTCTCAAAACAATGACTAGGGAGAAAACAATTCAAGGGCACCAAACCTCGCCTGAAAAAAAAACAAGAGAAAAATAAACACTTCTGATTCAGGCACACAGAAACAGTGAAAAATACGGCTGGACAGGGCCAGAAGCTCTCAAGCCATTTATGAGGTGCCTAGTGCAGGGAGAGAAATATTACTCCTGGCAACTGTTTCTCTAATCTATTTTTAAAGGCATAAATATAAGAGGATCCACATTGTTCCTGCCTTGATCTCTCCCAGCTCTGCCTTGCCTCTTTCAAAATCATCTTCTAGGAGACTCCATAACCAAATTTTGAAGTTCCAAATCAGTGGTGCTTGTATCACCTCACTCTCTAGGAAAAAAAAATCACTGACCCTACACTATCACATGCTAAATGGTTTCAAGGTAACTTTCAAAACAGGAACAAAAACCAAAAAAATTCTACTTCAAAAAATTAAGTGATTAAAGAAGCTAACATAATAAGCAGACAAATAATAATTTAGCATAATTTAACCACAGTCAAACAGTTAAATGTTCAAAATTGAACTGGGAACTACACAAGAGAGTAATGGAAACATAAAAATGGAAGGAAACACTTTCTACAAGGGAAGAAGCTTTCAATAAAAGAATGAATCATCCTATAGCTGTGCTACTGTAGCTATGAAAGCTACGTAGTTTTATCTTTTCCTCCTTTAAGAGATCCTTACTCACATAATAAGCCTTGCCCCCAAAACTAGTTTAAAAATATATTAGAAATTCTACTACCTTTAGATTACATTGCCCTGCATTACACTATTGTAGGCATTAGAAACCGATCTACTGAGATGAGAAAATTAGCTCTAAGATACAAAAATATTCTCTTCTGTTTTTCAAGATGCAGAAGTATCTTAGTCTGTTATCAGTCTTGTCTTGAAGCCAAGAGCTGCTGGCCATTTCCTACGACTGTGGATCAGTCCACGGCTGTGCATGCATTCACCGAGTTTCAGGGACATCCTCAATGCTTCTCAGTTTATGTTTTTCCAAGACGAAATTTGGTTTTGAAAGAAAATCTAAAAACATAACTGAGTACCTGACTCTGCATTGCTGCAATCAGTTAGTTGCCTTAACATTTACAGAGAGATAAAACAAGGAAAACCAACATCCTACCACTGCACCCCAATTAGGTAACTGTAAACTGAAAGACAGCTTACTGAAAACAGAAATTTGAAAACAGCTCTTCAAAGTGGAATATCTCCAATATCACCTCGCATAGCAGAAAAAAATTCTAAAGTTAGAATCATGAAATAATGATAATTAAACTGTAACTCAAGATAGCAAATGTCAGGTGAAGTACAATTTATGAGATGTTTGTATGTTGTTACACTGCAGAAACACTTGCACAAATTGAACTGATTTCAGCCTGAGCTTCATGACATTATTGACACTTAAGAGAATAGTTCCTCAATCTTTGAGTGTTGAAGACCATTTTCACAGTGTCTAATTACTAGTAGTTCCACGCATGTTTCCAACATACTTTCTATACCAGCTGCAACCATTTCACTTACAGGAATCTGCAATACGAGTTGGCTTCAGTTGCTAGGAATGACACTGCAGTCAAAACTTTAAAAGATGTTTGTGCACGTACCTGAGGCATGCGATGTTCTGAAATCGTCACCACAATACACTTAAAATGGATCAACAACAAACACCACCCAAACAAAACAAACAAAAAAACCCAAACAAAAACAAAAAATGCTCACGATGTTCCCAAGATGTCCTCAATGACAAGCTGTGGTTGTGTGTATATTAAATTCTTGAAGAGGCAAGTCAGAACAGTCCACCTTGGCACTCCTCTTACGTAAATATGGGACCAAAGACAGAATATTCCTACTGCCTTATTTTAGCAACAACTTATCACATGGGGCAAGGCTGTTCCCTCAGAAGCATGTTTCTGGTTTACCAGAAGTAATTCTAGCTCTGGACACCAAAAGAGAGGACAGTAGTCAGAGTTTATCACCAAAGATGCCCCTAACAGGCAGTTTTCTACTTTGTGTCCAAATAGCTCTCTACAATAGCTCTGTCTCCAAGCTGCAAGGCTACATTCAGGGGAAAAAAAAAAAGAAAGAAACAAAGAAAAAAAAATGATGCTGGGTTACCATAAGACAACTGCTGCCACTGCCCTCAGCAAGGCTGAGGATACTTGCACTGCTCCTTCCCTCAGGATAACTGGACATGGTCAGCTGGGAGATGCCTCCAGGCTGTTGGACAAACATGGGAAGGAGGGACCTGTGATAACACTAGTGGGCTTCTAAGAGAAGCAAGAGACTTGAAGCAAAATTAAAATCTACAGTCACAATGGAAATTTTGACAAACCTCGGAAGAGACAGCAAACGGCTGAAACCAGAAAGACCCTGAAACTTTGCCCATACTAAAAAGAATGACACCCAAATGCAAAGATGGCAAAAGGAGATTTTGTTTCAATGTTTTTTACATTTAAACTGGCAGATTCTGTTCCAATACAAGGTATTCCTCTACTGTAGTATTTTGTGTTCTAATAGCACCCATATTTCAGATTGGAAGGCTGCTGTTGTAGTCATTTGAAAGAAAATGTGAGAGTTTCACCTCAAGGCTCTGGTCAACTCAACTCCATCATTTAAAGATGGATGTATATACCACAGTCTTGCTATCTAAATTGTCTCCACATAGTCCATCAACATTCTCTAAGCTTTCTCATTTTTATACTGATGTACTACACATGCACAATTAATTCCAGCATACCAGAAAGATCACCTCGTGCATCCTTACTCATATGTCAACTCTTATATCCTTATCCATTCCCATGTCCCATGCACACATAGGAAAAAAGTATGAAGTAGCACAGAGCAGTCCACCATATGCAAGTGTTCTTTGAGGAGCAAATGTCCATATTTACATAAGGAGATTTAATAAAAAAGACCAAAGTCACTTACAATCTGTTCAGTTCTGAGCAATGTCAACAGAGACATGCACCTTGTTTTCCCCATTTATACTAATGGGAACAGGTACTCTGAAAAAGCACAGACACCTGATTTTAAGCCCTGTGAACCCAGCCACCATCTAATCTATTTCCAGTTTGACACCATGAAATCTCAGTTAACTTGGAAAGCCTTTCCCACTTTTATATCTGAGACAAATTATTGATCTTGTTATTTGCAAATATCCTGAATGTTTTTTTGATAGAAAATGCAGCTTTATCTATTTAAAGGGTGAAATGTATCCATTTTAGGCCTGTTCACTCTTAGGTAATTATTTCTTCAAAGGAAGAGTGACAGTTGAAATTTAAATATATGTTATGAAGGAAACTGATTACAATGTTTTTGCACATCCACAGTTATTTCAATCTAAGCTAAACCCAACCTGCCTTACCACAAGATAGGGACTTCAAATCATCCATTTGTTTGCTGCAGGAAGTCACAAGCTGAGAACTGTAAAGCCACATCCTGGAAAGAAAGTATCTGAGTGACAGAGAGAAAAGATGTAAGAGCACATATACAAAAGTCCTGCAAACCCCGGACTGTGCTTTTTGGTCTATGCTCTGCCCCTGAGCCCACTGAACTGATTTAAGTAACATCAACAGCTGTGGGAAGATCATCGAAGTAGACTGTTTTGCCCCAAATAAAGGAGCTGACTTCCAGGCTCTAAGCACGTAAATAATGTGAAAGACCAAATCTAGTTCAGTGAGAGCTGAACCAGCTATCACTCTGGAAAGGCTTACGCTGAGAGGACAGACCAGATAAATCCTAGTTGCCTTAAGACTGAAATGGCAGGAAAGTGTCATAACAAAAAAAGTGGTATTACCAAATGCTAACAAATTTAGTGCAGTGGATTATTGACACAGAGAACCTAAATCCTACCTATAACTGAGATAAAAACACTGTAAAATCTACTTTTGAAGAACAGCATTTGAGCAAGATGGAAAAGCACATGCTCCTCACCCGTCCTTTAAAATAACCATGCTAGCGGCGTTCCTGGCAATGCAGTGAAACACTACATAGTTTCATCTGTTTTGGAGAATAATGTATTTGGTCTATGTGCTATCAAAGGCTCAGGCCATCTTCATTTCCCACCAAATCTTCCAAAGTCAATGATATTGTTTCTTCATTTGAGACACGGTTCCAAGCACACAACACTTTTATTAGGATTGCCAGTATTTTGCCGATTCCCAAACAGATGAATGAACCCAAACAATCCTAACTTTTCAAATTAAATTCCACTCTATGTCTATGAAATTACTATTTTAAGACTGTAACTGAGGGACACTGGGAAGCAAGCTCCCTACAAAACAGAACTAAAGTGTATTCCACACCATTCACTTCCCCTCTGATCTCGTTCTCAAGATGAGCGGAGAATCTTTAGACCCAGCCAGCAGCCCCCTTAGTACTGCAAACATCAGGGCTTCTCCATCAGTACAATTGTTTAGTGGGCTGTTCTTCTCTACTCCTCATCCCCCAACCTTTGTGGTTAACCAACTGTTGTATTTCACTATTCAGAAAAAGAGAAAGATGTGAAATACTTGCCCACAGGTCTTTCAGCCACCACTCAAAACTGTTCTCATTGCCAAAGTATTTCAAGCACCTGACCAGTCACACAAATCGTTCACACAGTAGCTTGAAGTTCATCCCAACAGAATCGAATCAAAAACAAATGGTGGTAATGGTCACCAACTACCTACACTACAGATTTCTTTATTCTTCGATAAAACTGAGAAGACCAAACACTACAAGGATTTCAAGAATCTAACACTTCAGACAGAAAAGATATGTAAAACATAAAACCAGAAACCACTCCAAAAACAAAGACAAAAAATAAAACCAGGAAGACCAGACACCCTCAGCTGAGTAACAGTTAAAAGAACAGATGATTCTGAGACAGATGCCAGCACTTTTACACTTCAGCAAGCCTGGTGCCACTTGTTGATAATGCAAGATTTCATGTCCCTGAAAGCTAGCCCCAAGCCTTAGAAGATATGTATCACTTCAAAAAAAAGACACAGGCTTCCATACAGAATGTTTAAATCATCCCAAAAGTCTTTGGTAAAGTATTTCACATTAATTTTAAATAAAAAACTCTTTTAACAAGACTCAGCCTTAATTCTCAAGGTCCACTAAAGAATCTACATTTGTCTTTGGCTAGTCTAAGCAAAACAAGCCAAACCAATGTGCCCCATCAATGATGCAAGACTGCATCTTAATTAAAAACTCACATCCAATATGCTGGTAAGCAGATAGTTTACCTTTGAAATAGGAGTAACTTCAGCTTCACATATTTCAAGATGCAGATTACACACTTACCCAGAACAGACAGCAGAAGCCAGAAGGATAAACTGAGAGATGAACAGTTACACAATCACCATGCTTGCCTTCTAATTTCCTGTTCTTAACCCACAGGCATTCAGGAACATGACTTAAAATGAAGTTACATTAAGAGCCTGATGTCTTCCTTTACAAAAGAATAAACAATTATTAGGGAAGTTCTTTTCTTATATCCAACCATGAAAACAAGGAACATTAGATGGCCACCAATGTTATTCCCAAGGGAAAACTAGGTAATCCTATTTTCTTATTAAAAAGACCACCCCAGCAAAGCTTATCTCCTTCAATATTAATATTTTGTTCTAAAAGGATATTAACAAGTGTTGCTTAGTTAAGGAAGAGGTTCCTTTACAAGAAACAAAAAGCCAGTGATTTCTACACATATAGCAAGGGTCAACCATCAGTGTGAAGTGTTCACCCCACAAGTGCCAAATTTTTAATAAAAAAACCCATTTATTACAACAGAATATTACAAACAACTAGCTTCAGTGATCAACAAATAAAACTTTACAAAATGCAAACAATGTAACTTCCGATTGTGGAGTGACAGATATTCCAAGTTTACAAACACATCATCTTTTTGTTTATGCCCACTTAAAAATCATTTCCAGTCTGCTTTATTTTCCATCAAATACAGTACGTTTATCCAAACAAAAGCATGTACATTCAATATAGAACATTTTTAGCAAGAGCTACAATCTCAGTTCCCATTCACAGTATTTTTAGTGCAATGCACTAACAGGGCCAAATAGTTCTCTATCCATAAAAGTATTTTTACTCCTGATCTTGTGATCAACATTTAGATATATTTTATACAAAAAGTATATATGAACATGAGGCACCTCCCTAAGTAAGGGAGTGAACCTATATAAAAAACATGGTATTTCTTCCGATGTACAATACCTTTCAAATTGTAACAATTTGACACAAATCACTAAACAAGGTATTTTCTAAAAGGTAAAAAATAACAGAACAAAACCAAAAACCAACCAAAAAAAAAAAACCAAAACAAAACAAACAAAAAAAAAACAACACCATGGACACATGAAACCTGCAAAGAATTTCATAATGGTAGGCATGTGACTGTTTTACTACAATCTTGATTAAAAGGTTAAAAAAAGGTATCTAAAACATTTTCCAAATTACACAAAGTCAAGTGCTACCCATAGTGGTCATTTAAGATCTTGAGAGAAAATATATTTTGAGATTCTCCCATACTATCCTCCCTTTTTATTAATATTTAATGAAATAAGCTAACATTATAAGTGGTTGTGCACAGATTGTCTATAATACATCAGCAAATATTCACTACCTTCATATTAACATTACTGCGTTGATCTTTCAAAAATAAACTGAAAAAATAAACTGCAACTATCATTAAAGTGCTTGTGTATTTTTTTTTTTAAAATTAAAGAATAGAGGAATGTGGATATTCTTGTAAACGTCCTAGGTGTTTACAAAGTTTTCCTACGAACCACGTATGGAAACATGAAGATCTTTGAAATTACTTCAGCACGTGAAATTCAGCATGCCCCAGAACTGGGAAATTAGTCAATATGAACAAACTGATGTTATGGCAAATACTAAAAATTAGTACAATTCAGCCAATATACACTACATTGTTTGCTCTTATACATTCATTTGTAATAAATTTAAACCAGTATATAACACAACATTTACCAAAGTAGGATATCACAAAGTTTGAGCTGTCCATCAATTAGCACTACCAGGGAGGACCAGTATGGATGATAAGCTTTCTGAAGATGATTTCCTAAACGAGGAACAAAAACCTTCTTCCAAAGCTGCTGTTCATTGACTTGCCTCTGGTGTACTTTTTTGTAATTTCAGAAAGGTTTTTCTATCCTGTGTCAAACCACAACTGCATAGAGATAACTGCTCTTTTAGATGCATGTGCATTTCATCTACTTCAGTGTTTTGGGAGGTGGCACTGTCCTACAGGCAGAGTGGTTACTAATACAGTAAGAAAAAAAACAGCTTACGAAAATATTTCCTCCTTATAGTACTATTAACAAGAATTAGCGGTTCCAAAACAAACTAAAAAGTCTTTTTCATTCAAGTGTACTTCAAACTTTCCAAACATCACTTGAACCTATCTGAAGAGAAAGGGGAGTAAATTAATACTTTGAGTTTACCCATATAATTCTGTTTAAAATTACAGAACATAAATAATTTATAGGGCTAAATGTTTAATTCTTAAATTCAGCACAATTCAGGGTCCAACTTAGATTATTTTTGAAGTTCTGTCCCACTTAGCCAGAATTTGTTAGAAAGTCACAAAAGCACCGCATTACAATTTAACATATCTGCATGGTTATTCACTTGGAAAGCTGAACTCAAATCAAATTACCTCCTGGAAAACAGCATTTCAGAGATGAAATACAGAAGAAGGCACATATACTTGGTTTTATTTTTACCAAATATGCTAGAAAGATAATTCTGAATAAGGACGTTAAAAACTCTTACAAGTATCTCTGTATCATATGTACTATCTCTCTTCATTGTAATTTTTTGTACAATCCCCCAACCCTCAGGCATCAGTCAGTCATTCTGAAATACAAACTGACTGCATACAAATATTTCTTTTTATAAAAGGCCCTTTAAAAATAGGGCATCTTTAACATGAAGGCTATGGAAAACAGAGAAACTACAAATACAACCCCTCCAAATGTAAAAAACTCCCAGAGTACCATATAAGCACAAGTTTAGAAAATTCCTGGCCATACTTTCATACATTTTGATGCTTAAAAAAATCTTTGATAAGACTTGAACAATTTAAACAAATAAGTGACCAGAAGTTTCCAAACCTGGGCTTATATAAATAAGCATTAAAAGAATGAAATCCTAAATCTGATGATTTTAAAGGTGTTTGCAGAAACCTAACCCATAATGATTTAAACCAAAGCAATGAAGCAACCAAATTATATTTAAAAAACTGTTCTGTGCAGTTTTGTTGACAGGGCATAATCAATACACATTAAAATAGAGAAAAATAATATTAAATTCACAAATGCTAATTCCGGTAAGTTCATAGACTTTTAACAGTTTTTACTGTAGTACCTTTAGTACTTCTTCAACTGGTCACAATTAAGTTAATTAACAAGTTATCCAAACCAAACAAAATTATTATTAAAAAAATTGCTATTTTAAAAATATTAGCTCGATTACAACAGATGCCTTAAGACAATTTAAAGAGTTGACTCAATACAGTTTAATGTATATTCCAGCTTTCTACAATCACAAATTTAGATTTTAACTCTTTTCCAAAATGCTAAAACCAAAATATAAGAAACAAATTTGACATCTACCTTTGCATTTAAGCCGCTAAACCATAAAATCCATGGGAATAAATCAACAACAGCAAAAGAAATGCAGTGGTATTGTTGGGGGGTTAAAAAAAAAAAAAGACAGAAAAAAAGGCAAAACACTTTTTCCTCACCAGACAACAGCTTTAGATCTTGTACTTCTGCCTTTGGTTTTATTTTCTTCAGGTGAATGAGATACATTTGCTTTGTGGGTTTTCTTATGATGTTCCAGAAAAGCTTTTCTAGCAAATGCTTTCCCACATTTATTGCATCGGTGCAGAGAAAAGTTTTTTGTTACTTTTACTTCAATGCCAACGTCACCTCCTTCATACTTTTTACTGGGAGAATTAGAGGTGACATCCTGTTTTGAACCAATCTGTTTTGTTTCATCCCTCTGAGGGCCTCTTTTTGTCACCTTATTTAGAACAAGATCAATTGGCTTTTTAATTGCTCTAATTTCTAAACTTGCAGTTATTTTCCCAAGGTATCGGGGTGACTTTTTATGAACCACAGTTATATGCCTTATCACATCACGTTTGCGACGCGTCTCGTAAGAGCAGAGTGGACACCTGTAGTATTTAACATAAATATTATTTCCATCTGTGTGTAATTCAATGTGTTTTGTCAAGTTCTGTTTAGAAGTAAATTGGCGCTTACAGAGTTTACAGTAAAGCTGCTTGAAGTCAAAGCCAGCTGAAAGTTTTGGCTTCCTGGTTTTTTGCTGGCCACCTGCAGCAGATGCATTGGTTGATTTAGGGGTTGATTTAGTGGCTGATTTGCAGGTTGATTTAGTGGTTGATTTAGAAGTTGATTTAGGGTTTTCAGGGTCTTGTTTAACTTTATTTTTCTGTGCTGATGGTGTGTTCTTTTTCTCATTTGAATGATTTGTTCCCTTTAATTCATTCTGTGGAAAAAGAGCAATGGAAGGGGGTGAAGGTTCTACAGAATCTGCTGATTCAACTTTTATTTCTGTGCCACTGGCAGTATTGTTGGGTCCTTTCTCTCTTTTAGAGTTCTTTCCAGAAAGAGTTATCTTGTGAACAATTTGCATGTGCCTTTTCAGCATTATTTGTGAACTATATTTTCTCTTGCACAGAAGGCACTTGCATGCAGTTAAATTGTATTCAGCCTTTGCAGATGACTTTTGTTTTCGGGTCTTAAAAGATTTTTTAGCAGAAACTGTATCCAAGAACAAAGGTTGCCCAGGCTTGGTAGCTATATCAGGAGTAATGGAATCCCTCCTTAATCCCCTATGAACTTCATCAAAATGCCTCCTTACGTTGGCTTTTGTAGCAAATGATTTATAACATACAGGACAACTTCTACCTAATGCTACAAGGACATTCTTATTTCTTCCTTTCACAGAGCATTGGTTTGGTTTCTTTTTTGTTTCTATGTACTTCTTTAGCTCTTCCATCTTTTTTTTGTGCACTTTTCGAATGTGCCGGCGTACACTGCGTCTTGAATGAAATTCTTTCCGACAAAGGCAACAAATCAACTGGTGGCCATAATCAGAATTATCCAGAGAGTCCAACTCGGGATTTACTGCTGGAGGCTGTTCTTCAGGAGTAGGTATCACCTTGTTTGTAACAGGATCAGCAGGAGGTAATTCTACTGTCTCCCCAGCTGGGACTGGTGCTGGAGCTGAAACAGTCTTGGGTTGTTCAGTGCTGGGTTCCTGTATCTGTACTGGAGCTTGATCAGGGGTATGGCTACTTTCTGTGTTCTCATCTGGGCTATCAGTCCTTGACACATACTGAAATACAGCATTTTGATTAGTTTCTATAGGTTCCAATGTAATTACATATTCTTGCTTATCTACCCGTGGATAGATGGCTTCAAGGAGGTCATTTATGGCTTGACTCTGCTTATCTTTTATATCTGGGAGGTCTGTGAAAAGAGGAAAAGGCATTTTTTAACGATTTGGTAATTTCCAATTATTAAAATTTCAAAGTACCTTTTGAACATTGCATGAATTCAGTCTCCAAATTTGCACAAATCCTGTATTTGTACTCTCTGAACACTCAGAGGTTTTGAGTAGTCATTACAAGTTGCTTTTTTATTAAAAGCCAACATTGGAAATACACCCTTCTAGCACGCTAATGCAAAAGCCACCTGAACTAAAAATTCACATGCCCAGAATTAAGCTGGTCTTTAAAAATCAGTATCAATTGCAAAAATAACATCATTTGACTGAGCTTGTCATGCAGGTGTGCAACTAAGCCTGAAGTATCATTAGAAACCAATTTTCCTAGTGCTGGAAACAGGCACTCTCGATAAAGGAACCTAATTCTGGAAATAAGCTCTTCTCTGTGAATTCTGAACAATCCTTACAAAGAATGAAACATCTGTGTAACCTGAACATTGCACGATGACATAAGCAGATAGTATTTTACAGGGCTTGGTAATATTCTGTTTTTAAATGCCAAATTAGTTCAGTGATCTAGTTCCCAGCATAATACATGAAGCATCTACACTAGCATGAAGAGGAAGCCAAGGTGCTACAGTAAAAAGGTGAGGCACTGAGATGACACAGTTCAAATCACTGTGGATAATTTTAAAGATGTGATTCCTGGTAACAGCTAATTAAAAACCCACACTTAGTCAGTTATTCCTTTCACACTCTCAGCAACACATAAAAAGAGTGTCAGTACATGAAATATGGTCTTTTGTTGCTCAGGACCCATCTTTTAACTCCAAATTTTTAACAGTTTTTGCAGTCAGTTTCAAATGCGGCTATCCCTGTAACTTTTACCAGGACTAAAAAGTCCTTCCTATTTTATAGCATCTTTTAAGACTACTTTGCAACTATACTAAATGAATACGTCTCATAAAAGTTATCAGGGAATAGTCTTTGGAATTCTTTAACGTGGCGTGCTGAATTTTTATTCCTGCTTCTTGTTCACTATCTTTTATTTACTGAAAAAAACTCTAAATAATAATTATACTCAATTTTATAGAAAAGTATACAGTTTTATTCGGAGCATGTATTGTTATTCCCTTTATTTTCACCTCTCATAGTGAGCAGTGAGTATGTTACTTTTATGTTACTTCATAAAACATATGCAAGTTAATCAGCCAATGGCTAGAATGTCAGGAGCTGGACATGAAGTGTTTCCTCAGGGTCATCTTATTTTGCTTAGAAACTATAGCACCTAAGGCAGATGCACTTCTAACCTTGCTTTGAAAATATGTCACCCCTTTCCACAGAGAAGCTCTGTGACTCTCTAACTGGCCAAGCACACGTATTTAAGGAAGGTGACAGTACTAGTCTTTTTACCTTCTCCTTCACAGCACTAGCTGGCACTACATGGGAAAAGAGTCATCTAAGTATATCTGTTTGTTCCCAATTGTTTAAATATTGAAGCAGGTAGGCATTAATCAGGAGAGAAAAATCCTCGCTGCACCTGTGCTGATCTAGTCAAGAAATCAAGATAATTAGAAAGCTTTACAAAACATTTTTGAATGCTGACACATTTTCAAATTAATCAGCTTCAACAAAATTCATCACTGGAATGAGACTTTAATAAGTTTCTTTTTCCATAAAAAATACAAGTTTTGATTTTTGTATCATCATTTAAGTTACCTGTTTTAATAATAATGTTTAATTTCTACACCAAAGGATTTTGGCTAGACATGATCACATAGAATATGTTAAAGCAGCATAAAATGAAGTGAAGCAGTGGGAGACAATACTATTGAATCACAGGTCCTTAAAGAAAAGGGTAAACCTTTAGTCTGTTTCATAACGAATAAGATTAAAAGACTGCAGCCATGACACAAGCACTGTAAGTGCTTCCTCAGTACAGAATATTACAGATGTTGACCCAAGGCTCCAGCTGAAGTCCACCACAGCTATGATGATTTAAAACTGAGACATCTTTTAGAGCCACTCTTTCTGCGAGATTATTTCTCGGTCCTTTGACATACTTCCAGTATCTTTCACAGTAAAGAAAGAGAGGAAAGAAAAAGGGGACAGAGGAATAGAAAGTGTTAAGAGGGACAGTCTTAATTAAAAGGTTGGATGTATAAACTACCTATCTAATTATGACATTGGCATGGGTCTCAGTTGTTAATTCATATAAAGTCAATGTTGTAACTTCAATACCATAAAAGTGATCTACATATGTTATCACTGAAATTTAACTCTACCTTTTCTTTTGCATTTTTGTTTCAGATGTGTTTGTATAAACGGTAATGAAAGATTATTTTTTCAACTTCATATAGCTTTATTAAATATTTCAATTAGTAAGACTTACTGTCATCCATCTGGAGACTTGGAGGACAATAAAACTTTTTGTGAGTAATTAAATTTGGTAATCCTCTGAAGAGACTCCGGCACAATTTACACTCAAAAATGGTGTCCACATCTTTTAACAAGATATGTTTAAGTTGTTTCGTTCCTGTAATAAATGAAATATTACACTTAGGGAAGGTTTTCTATTCGTCTTTTAATTCACATCATCACATGAAAGTGGAAACATTTTAAAACATGAATAATTGTAACAGCATTTTATCTTTTGTTAACGTTACTTCATCACACTATAAGTTTATGATACCTACTCCACATTTCCCTATGAAAACAAGACTAGGATGAAAAAACCCTCAAGGATTACGCTCATTACATTTACAGGGAAGTGTAATGATTTATGATAAAAACTAACAGCTGACATTAGGAAAGAGTCCACACTACAGTATTAGGTTGCTGCAATACAACTTTCCAACAGGAAGGAATAAGCACCTAGAGCATTTAAAGCAGCCTGTAGTATTTTTCCCCCTAGGGTTATCCAACAGTGCTAAGGAAACAAGATATATACAGCTATTTCATGGAAAAACAGCATCTGGTAAGGCAAAAAAACCAAAGCATGAAATAAAGCAAAGAGAATAACTAACAGGTGAAGAAATGTTACCGCATCTAGGTATCTGACCCAATACCAAGATGATGATGCTTAGGTGACAGAGTAGATATGTAGGCATATTTTTCACCCAATAAAAGGAAAATACAGATAACTTAAATCCAAAACTTCTTTATTAAAACATAGGCAGTGTGACAAAATATGCCAGTTTTTGAGACTATTATTCATTGTATCTAAATATAATTAGATCTAGCATTGTTAAGGTAATCCAGCTCCTGCCATGCTTAAAGAAATAACGAATAGTTTTTTACATTTCAAACTTACTCCTTCATTTCTCACTTTATGAAAATTATGAAAGTAATGGCTACAATTAGCAATGGACTACTAAATGATGAATACTTACCAACTCCAAATTAGAAAAAAACACTAACCAGATTCAGCTAATTCCTCTATCTTGATTTTTCTTAGAATTGATCAAAACTAATCAAACAAGCAAAATACAATGAAACTGGACCATGAATAAATATCAGACACGTATGAAACAGTAGCAAGAAATTCTTCAAACTGAAATACAAGTTCAAGTGCTCTATCACCACATACATTTAAGAATTCCTTTTAAAGACCAAACTCAGAGTCACACTGCAGAACTATTTTCTGAATGAAATTCTTTAAAATATTAATAATTTCATATTACTTAATAGTTCTTCAATACTAATAGGCCTTACCAAGAAAATTTTATCTCTTGGTGCAGTAGTACTACAAAATGTTTTACAACTGAGTTTTAGCAAAGCACAGTATAGTTGTCTTCTTCACCAGTTGCTTAAAAATGGAACCCAAACTTGACCATCTGAGACTACCATCCAGTTTTTGTCCCCTCCTATGCCTTCCTGGGCCACGTCTCACTGCTCTTTCTTTTAGTGTTACTAAGCTCACCTTCATTTGACCTGCATTTTTACAAACAGACTACTGGACAAATATTTAGATATAGCAACACACAAAAAATCTAGAGAGTTTCCCCCAAAAGCAAGTTTGTCACTCAGATCTCACCAACCAACATTTGAATTTCTGCATATAAAGAAAACCAATGACAAAAACCTGTCTGAGCAAAACTGAAGATGTTCCATGTAGACAAAATTCCTGTGACATACCAAACTATATTTCAAACAAAATGCTTCCAATTTGGTGACAGCACACAATAAACACAATACCACAAGAGTCAAAATACTCCCTTTCCATAATGAAATGTTGTTTATTGAAAACCAACCAGAAATCTTGGTCTGAGTCCTTTCCCCTTCTGTCCAATTTTCCTGATGCAAATGACTGAAGACATGAAAGTAAGCTATCAATTAAACACCTGCCACTGAGGACAATCTGGAAGTACCCCAGAGACAAAATACTTGCTTGTGTTATTACCAATAGGGATTACATTGATCTGCTTTAAGTGAAAGACGCCTGTCACGTACATCTGAGGCCGAAGGCAACCTCAGTCAAACTAAAAAATGTTACTAATGAATAATCTCACATCCAGTTTCTGTATTAAGTAGTTGAAATGCTAGTGGACAACTTAAACACTGTGCCCTTTTACAAGACTCAGACCAGACATGTATCCCATTGCAAAGCAGCAATGATTTATACATGACACATTTCATATACTTAACAGGTCTATGTGGAAAAATCTAGAAACACATAGACTTAGTAGCACTAAGGACCAAGGGTTATGAAAATAAAATGTTTGGTTTGCCATATCAGAAGTGTAGAAGCCGCTAGAAAACAAACGTTTCAATGATCTCTGGGATGCTCCCCCAAAATGCTCAGTAGTTGTTCTTAGATTCATTGCTATGTATTGCAACTCCCAAAAACAATCAAAAAACACCTTGAAAGTAACATGATAAAGAGATAATGCAATTTAATAAGTTCAAGGTAAAGTTATCTCAGCAGTTTTATGATAAACTTATCGATAAAAGCAGGAGAAGTGACACTAACCAGCACAAAAAAGTAATTTTTATTGTTTTTCATAAATCTGTTTCTTCATTACTTTATAGGAAAACTCTTATTAAAAGGAACACCTAATTCCAAAAATCTGCAAATATTTTGCCAATGTGCAGGAAGTCAGCTGTTGGTTATTTTAACATATTAAATATACATAACTCGTACAAAAAAAGGTAAGGAACCTTTTCAGAGTCAAGTATAGTCTCATACCTGATCGAAAACACTCAATGATTTGCTGAATACCAGATTTTGACGTTTGCAGAGGCTGCTGCAGTAATGGAGGATCACCAGGTTCCAACAGATGTACTGAAATTTGTAAAAGGATAATAAGCTATTAGAGAACACTCAGGTGATTCCTGTAAGTTATGAGTTTTCCATACATACAGTAAACTAGATAAAAAGAAAGGTCAGACCTATAGTAAAATTAGTCTTATTCTACAATTTTCATCTAGATTGAATTAAAAAAGTCAATACTGAATTTTGCAGCCACGATACCTTCTGACAGTTTGCTGTAATTTTGACTATTTAAAAGAATACATGTATCCAAAGCTACTTGTAGCAAACACAAAAACATATAAATATATAAAACCAAATTACCTCACTAGAAATTTCTGTCAATTAAAGCAATTCCCTAGAACAATCTAGCCTCCCATTGTTAAAACCGAAACAAATGTACAGAAAAGCATTACCAATACTGTACTTCACAGCATACTATACGCCTTCAATGTTGCTAGTAAGGATCTAAACAATGAATCCAAAGTTAAAGTAGCAATGATCAGAAAAAAAGCACAAACCTAACTATACAGTATATACCAAAAAGAGTTATCATAATATTTTTAATCAACAAAACCACATTCAAGAAATGCTTCTGGTTCAAGCAAACTGAAGTAATATCTTATTTCTGATGTTTCATTCCACATCATATTCTTTGTAAAGGCTATTGAAATGAAAATATATATTGATCAGGATGATTATTAGTTATTCCAATATGCAGTAGTTATGCATATGAAAATTAATAGCATTCCACTGCCGTATACGCATATGGCAATTAAGTTTTGCATAGAGAGAAATCCAAATTTTTTGTTTGCAAAATCATTAATTAGGTCTTCTTTTTCACTTCTAATTGACAAAACAGTTAGCTTTGTACTTCATAAACTGGCTCTTACCTTATCCATTTGGTTTGATTTTAATCCTATTTTAAGGTTTCATTTTCTAAATGAAGCACAGAGCATCTCTAAGAAATTTATTCTTAATAAAGAGCAGTAGAGGCATTGTATAGAACTACTTACAGATTTACTATTTAAAGATTAAACAAATCTTGACAGGAAAGTTGAGTTAAAAGATGTAAGGTTATAAATAAACTCAAACTGAAAAGAACACAGAAAGAAAAACACTCTAAATACACGCATAACAACCATTACAAATCAGCGAATCATTTGAGGACCTCTAACACAATGACGTTCTATTCTACTAACCTACTCCCTAAACTTGAAAATAATATATTTTGATTTGCATACTGCCTCTAATATGCATGTACAACACCCACTGACATCTACAGAAGTAATGCAGGTGAAGCAGGCATAACACACCACTGTTAATTTGTCAGGCAAGAAAAGTACTGCAGCTTGTTTAAAGCATTAGAACAACTCAAAACCATTTCATCTTCAACACAAAGAAATTATTCTGCTAACTAAACAATAACTACTCCCAAATTACACTTAATTAAAGGAGCATAATCAAAGTGGCCATGCTCACACTTTTAACTATTAATTTCCAAAAAACAAAAGTAAAAGCATCTAAATAGCACCTTTCTTTCCAAAGCACAGGTGAAAGCATCCAAACAAACTCTACAAGAAAGCAAAAATAAGGGAAAAAAATTTCCTTTAAGGATACCAACTATAACAATAGGCAGAACAATCTCGAAAAAAATCTAGCAGGTTGGTTGAACCTCTGCAGTATTCATTATATTTTCCACTGATGGTACCTTCCACACCACATAGCAGTAGAATGCAAATAGCCATTTCAGGACATGGTGGGTTTTTTCTTCTGTGAGAATAAGATCTTCATCAGAGCTCACCAGAGAAGACATAGAGTAAAAATATAAACAACGAATATAAGAGATTGCCAAAAACATAATTTTACTAGAAAATCGGAACGCTGCACTTTTTGGAAACAAAAGGACCGGTTGTTTTACACAACTTCTTGCTTTCCTCTGCTCACTGCATTAAACGCCCACGTGGTGGCCCGGGAATTATTGCACATCCTGCAGGAACTGAAAAATTCTTTTCCTGAAATAATTTCGAAGCGACAGTTCACAGATACCAAAAAAACACTTCCAAACAAAAATCAGACACTTTTTATATCCAGAAGTGACGCTAACGATACACGTTTGCAACCATCACAACGGTTTCTGCGAACTTTAAACGAAGAGGATATGCAAAAAAGCCGAAGCATCACAGAGCACTATACCTGGCTCACAACATCCATGGTGATGGTGGTCAGTCTGACAACACTTGTCCCTTAAAGGCATTTTCCGTGCGCTCGACCCACTTTCTTTCTACATCCAGCAGCTCGCTTCTGCTGAAATAAGCATATTAGCTGTCACGGCCGAAGCACAGGCGGCTCAGCAGAGCGCTAACCCCGCACACCCACATCCTGCGGCGGCAGGGCCGGGCAGGCCGGAGGCAGCGGCACCCTCGTTGAAGAGAAAGTTCCATTGTTGTCGGCAGGTCCCGCACCGCCCTCTGCAACGGCCGCGCCGAGCGC
>VXAY01002649.1:831818-932335 GCA_013399855.1 Oxyruncus cristatus
AGAGAGAGAGAGAGAGAGATTTCCAGCTACGGCCGATCGGAGCTGTCACCCTAGAGATAATAGAAGTAAACTTTCAAGTGCTGCAAATTTGATTTAGAGGAACTGTAAACCCTGAAAGTAGAGAAGAGACTTTTCTCCTCCTGGACTGATAAAGGGGGGAGGGATAATTTTGTAAATACATAAGATTTTCTTCATAAGAAAACCTAGTTAGAATTGTTGTATATATTATTCTTTAGTTTTTATCCTGCTAGTAATAAATTTAATATTATTCTCCCACATCAAATCTCTTTTGTCTGTATAAAACTTCTCTCAACTTATAGCAATTATATAAAGGGTTTGAAAAAATTAGTGCAGAGTAAACCTACGACAGAAGGGTGGTTTTAAGATTCATTTTACTTCTCATTATCCTACTTTGATTTTGATTGCTAATTAATTCAATTAATTTCTCCAAGCTGGGTCTATTTTGCCGAGGGATCTCTCCCCATCCTGAGCTCAACTTATGAGCTTTCATTACATTTTACCTCCCCTGTCCAGTTGAGGAGGGGAGGAATAGAGGAACTTTGGAGTGTACCTGGCATCCAGCCACGGCCATTCTCTCTTGTCCTTCCCCTATTCACCTCCAAAAAAATATAGATCCATCTTCTTTGTAACCCCCCATTCAGTGAAGCATTGGGATTATATGCTCTCAATGTTCTCTTCTTCAAGATAAAGAATCTGAGTTCCTTTAACCTCTCCT
This sequence comes from Oxyruncus cristatus, assembly GCA_013399855.1. Lineage (NCBI taxonomy): Eukaryota > Metazoa > Chordata > Aves > Passeriformes > Cotingidae > Oxyruncus > Oxyruncus cristatus. The sequence continues at coordinate 832,555 of VXAY01002649.1, forward strand.
TAGGTCACATGCTCCAATCCCTGGAGCCAGCTTTGTTTACCTTCTTCTGGGTATTGTTCATCTTCTAGGTATCTAGCATACTTAGGAGCCCAAATTGGACACAGTATTGCAGATGTTGGCCTCACAAATGCTAAATAGAGGAAAATAATCATTGCCCTTCACCTGCTGGCTGTATGCTTGTTGATATAGCATGGCAAGTGATTAGCCTAATCATTATAAAGCTGCAGTGTTGACTCTTGTTCCAGTTTTTAACTGGACCCACAGGTCCCTTTTTGCAGAGCTACCATCTCATCAGTCAGTCCCCAGCCTACAGCATTTCATAGGGGTTCTGTCCTGAGTGCAAGACTTTGTCCTATCAGGCCATTCACACAGCAACCCAGTCCTTCAGCATGTTGGTCACTTCCCTGGTTTCACATCATGCACATGCTGAGGATGCATTCCAACTCACCAATCAGATCACTGAGTGTGTCAAACAACATAAGCCCTAATAAGCTCCTTGAGGAATATAACTAGCTGCCAGTAAGATTTCAAGCTACTGATTGCAAGCCTTTAGAATCTGACAGTCCAGCCGACTATATGCCATGTATGCCTACCTCGTAGTCTTCTGACCCAGTCATTTACATTTGGCTAGAGGGATGCCATGAGAACCCAAGTGGATACTCCAGCTGAAATCAAGGTAAATGTTACCCTCTGCTTTTATCCCATCCACAGAGGCACCATTTCATCATAGAAGACAATGACATGAGTTATGCAAAATTTGCCCTCTCCAGTTTCAGATTCCAATTAAGGTTCAGTTCTCTGTGGTTTTGTTTTTTGGGAGGGGGAGCTGCATATTTTTGGAGGGTAGCCAAATAGCAGCTGAAATCTTATTCTATCTTAAATGCATTTCCATAACTTTTGTGTTCCACTCTGAAGGAAGACCAGAAAAAATGGGCACTGTTGCATGCATGTATGAACCTCAGTAACTTGGTTGACCTTGAAACCAGTTTGTGGGTCGAAGACCCTGATCTGTATATTGTTGTGTTTAACTCATCCTGTAGTTTATAATGTAAACAATTAGTAATGTGGGCAAACAAACACACACAGACTTTGAGCAGTCAGATAGCCAGTCGTGTGGACAGTGTCTCTGGTACTGATAAAAGCTGCCAGCACAGATCAGGTACCTCCCCCTGACCTATCATTAGGTGCCTTCAGGAGGGCACTTGCAGAGAGGAGTCCTTTCAGCAGTGACTGGGCATTGCGTACGAGAACTTTAGATCAAGGTGGCAAAGGTCCCGGTAAAGCTCACTTCGCAACACGCTTCTGCAGTTGGTTGTTCATCCAACAGGACAAACTGGAACTCAGATCTAATTTGAGTTTCATGTGTAAAAGAAATGATGTGGCCTGACTTTGAAAAATGGAATAGTCCTCCATTAAATAAGAATGGCAATTAGAATCTGTAACTTATAATGAAACTTACTGAGTAAAAACTTGGGGGGGAGGGAAATTAGGGTAAACTAACTTTTTGTTTTATATAGATAACAAAGATTCCATGAAAATGAAAGAGATTTTTAAAACAATAAGAAGTAGTACTTCACACAACTTGTGTCCAGGAAACATGGAATTTCATAGCTAAACCATATACAATGTAAAAAGTGCAGGATGAACTTCCATGTAACAAAAATAAGGATGAAAACCCTTTTGATCCATTTAATGTAAATTCTAGGCATAAATTAGGAGAGGGAGATTATTAGAGAGTCTGGTTTTCATCTTCTGGCTCATGTTTTCAACATAACCAGCAGAGTTTGAAACAGCATCTTTATTTGTTCATTGCCTTTTAGATGATGTGGAACTAGTGAGATGTTCTGCACTGACTTGATGGTCAAATTCTTTTTAATTGTTTTTCAGTTGTGGTTATGGCTTTGTGAAATCCAAATTTCAGAACAATTTCTCTTGGTTACTGCATTGTGATTCTAAAATATATAATGAAGTATTCTAGCAAGGCAGGTTTGGTAGAGGATATTGAAACATTATCTCAAATAGTTGTGATAGTAGGCTTAATGTCCACTGTGAGGTTTTGTCTTGCCAAAGGGCTGGTAGTAACACCTGCCGGGATGCCTTGCCATCTGTTTATACATCTAAGAGCTGTAAGATTTGATTACTAAACTTTTCCTCATACACTAGGACCACGGACATTTTTTTCTGTATTTGGTATGCATTTTGGATGAAGCATCTGGCTTCACTGGTGTTTTTTTCCTAGGAGAAAATAATTCTAAGTTGGAGTAAATTAATGCTGTGATGCTGCACTGAACAGAGTTTTTTGCAGAGGTGGAAGTAAAGTTGTTTTAACTCTGGAGGATTTCACATGTAATGTGTGCTAATCAAGCAGTGTCACAAATCATAAAGTGTTTCACTGCAAATACAGATATTCGAGCATTCCTTAATGTATCACTCTCAGTCTATTTATTGACTTGATGTGGCTTCATCTAATGTTTGCTCTGAAAGCATCCCATGATGAACTGTACATTTATAAACTCCATATTAAACAAATTTTAGACATAGACGCCTGAGAGAAATTCAGACTGTTTCAGGCACATTAAGACTCCTTTGTTAGAGTCTCTGTGACTATAATGGCCAGATGGATAGCACACTCACCAAGGAAGCAGAGGACCTTGATTTCTAAATCCTCAGCTACAGGTTAGAGACCCGTTCTGTTAAGCGCAAGGCACAGTTTAATCAGGAATTCAAGAGCTGGGGGGCTAAAGAGAAATTGACAAAGGCAGACTGATTCTGTTTGAGTGAGATTAATTTGGGGAAGGGAAAAAACAATACCAAGTTCTGGTTGCTATTCCCAATCCTACTCATTTATTTATATCCAAAGATTCATAAATGGGAAATTGACAAACTAGCCTTTTAGACCACAGACATGTTGACTTTCAGATAATGATGGGATCACTCAGTCAACTCTACGTTGTTTTCTCTTGTGTCAATCACTGCAAAAATGTACATAAATACTGTAAGCAAGTTGCATTGGGTTATAAAATGACATCTGGATAACCAGTTCACGTAATTTCATTTGTAGTGCATAGAAAACTTTTAAAGTTTGTATATTTATATGACTCATATTTTTGGTGGAATCTTAACATTGAATTCAGTTATATTTGCATTAAATCCACATTTGCATAATTTCAATATTTACACTATCCTTATACCTTAGCCTTGACAGTATCTTACAGAAAATCCCTGGGCTAGAATAATTCTGAATCTTAGTCAATATGTATTCCAATCTAACAAGCAGCTGCATCTTCATGCTCTGTTCCCCAATTAACATAAAGCTTCATTACTCTTTTGGGATAAAAATAAATTGCTATGTGTATTATCTTAGCCATAATTCATTTATTTACAAAGTTATTAAAACTCATAATTAATTAGACTTCTCATGAGGTCTAATTGCCTTCTGTGCTTTCTGATGCACGACTATAAAGTACAGCAAAGGGAACAATTTGCAATGCATCTGTCCCCTGGAGGTCCTTGTCATCATTTGATCACAGATTCAAACTATTCTATAGTTTTCCCTTTACACCCTTCAGCTTTGATTCCTGGTTGCACAGTGACAGAGCTCTACAGGGAGGCATAAAAATTTCTGGCCTAAAAGTATTTAGCTTATGATTACAGCAACTTCTGTGGAAAGCTGAGCTGGTGGTTCAGTCTCCAGCACTCACTCGGGGACTGGAATCCAGGCTGCCCATTTCAGTGCTGCCCCTTTTTCTTGCAGTGGTTTCTGGCAGGAGAGTTAGAGAGCATACAGAGTTAGGCCTTTTTTTTAGAAAAAGTCTGTGTAGCTGGAAGCAACTGAGGTTACAAGAAGTGGCCATTGTAATGCACCAAGAAGACATTCTGCATCATCAGATGGGGGTGGTCAGTAAGCCTCGCTTACATGGACCAAGGAAGAAGACATTGAAGACATAGCTTGGATGTTTTGAGTAGGACTTGGACACTTATGCCATTGTGAACTTAACCTCAACTAAGTCAAAAAGTTGCCGTATTCTCGGTTCCTTCTCATGGATCAATAAAAAGTACAGCATGATTTGCAACTTCAAAATAATTTGTCTTGCATACTTTTTTTTTAAGAAAGGCATTATTCTGTGTAATAATTCTCTGCTTTTTACTTACCTGCCTTACTGGGTAAAAAAATCTATGCTTCTCACACTACCCATAGTTTACTTAACAAAAGAATTCATTTAATGAAATATATTAGGAAAAATGAAGGACTTGCTTACAGTATTATATAATGAATTTGCATCTTCTTACCACATTCAGTTTTCATCCAGTCCAGTGATTTTTTCCCTGTATGCTCTTCCTGTAGAATGAATACAAAGTTAAGTTAATTCATGTTCTCATCCCTGATTAATCTGAGCATTACAAAATACATACAGATATGCAACACAATGAGCTTCATGCTTTTAGAAATCTCTCAGTTGAGGCATATATATTCTAAGGGTTTAGTTATACTTAGGATGTGCTCTAGGAAATGGAGGATAATGCATCTGGATAAGTGATTTGAGGCCAAATGCAGACCTGGTCTAGCATGCTTATTCACAAGGTGATCATGTTCTGTACCACATAGTGTATATAAAAGCTATTTCAAATTATGAATCTAGTGAAGTTTAAAATAAAGTGTTGCCAGCTGTCTCTTTCTTATGTAGGTGGTGGCAAAGGATCTAGACTGTTGAAGATGGAAAAGAGGGGAAGAAAGAGAAGATGTAAGAATTCCTAATTCTTTCAGATGAAAATATAAAAAGCATGTTCCTAAACTTATCTCAAAATGTTCTGGTGAGGGGAAAGGACTGGAGAAAAGTAGACAAGGACATGTGTTCTCTGTGTGTACATATGTATGTGGTGTATGTACACATGCAGTTGTATGGATATAGCATGGGAAGGGATGGGAAGCAGTAAAGTGTTGGAGGCAGATGAGGGAAAGAGACGAGTGGGAGAAATATATCTGGGAGGAGTCTTGGAGAAGCAAAGTGAGAATGAGAGAGATTCATGAGAAGAGGGGAGAAAGAACTGGAAAGAGCACAGGAAAGATTCAGAATGAAAGAATCCAATAAGGTGCAGTAGCTTAAAAATAGTGCAGGCAAGACTGACAGCAAGAAGTATAGCAGAAAAGGGGGGGGAAGTAAGAAGTCCAGAAAGAAAGAACAAGCAATAGAATTCATTAAACCAAGTTTTCTGAGGTTTTATGATGTGTAATAATATTATACTGTTTGCTTACCAATCTCTTAGGCTTTGTAGTAAAAGCAAAGAGACATAACAAAAGAATCCAGGTCTTGGGTCTAATCAGAGTAACAGTGCCTAACAAATCCAGAAATAAGAAGAGTATTTCTATTAAGAAAGGAAGCAACTATTTTTGTAAACTGATTTATATGTTTATGTGTCTGTATGTAAATCAAGTGCTGTATTGCAGGGCAATAGCAAGCTTTTAAATTTTGTTTGAGAGATTCTGATTTCATCAGCAAACTTGCAAGATATTACTCAACATCAAGGAACAAATGCAAGTATTTCAAGATGTCTGAGAACAAGGCATGAAAACAAACAAACAAAAAAAGAAAGCTGAATTTCAGAAATAATAAAAGTACTAAGGAGTTGTAGAAATGCAAAAAATTAACTAACTAAATAAATGGGCAGCCTGGATTCCAGTCCCCAGGCAATAATAAATTAACTAAATACAACTAATGCTATCAGCATAAAATTACTACTGTTTCATATAAAAAAGGACTACAAATAATAAATCACAGGATGAACTGAAAGAAAAATGAAATGGGGCACTGCCTAAAGAAAACTGGTGACAGGCAGCTAATGAGCTAGTCTACATTGTCTGAGAGAGAGCATATCCATATCAATGAACTTAGGTGCAGCTCTGCCCTCAGTGGGAGACTAATTGGGTTTCTACACTCTGCCTGGCTCCACTCAGCTTGTGGGAATGTTTTAACACTGAAACCTTGAGCACTGTCAAAATCAGTTGAAATTTTCAAGAAGATTCCAAACCTATTGCAAGACTTGGACTGACAGAACATGCAACAAAGTAAATTTTGCTTCCTTAGGAAGTGAGGAAAAAACTGTAGAAAAGCAAAAAGAGATGAGATATTTATTCAGATAGATAGTTGGCCGCCATTACCTTAAAGCTAAATGCAGTTTGTGTTTGCACTCCAAATCACATTTGCTTCTTGGATGGCAGTACGTGGCATGCCTAATTTGGACTAGAAATCCAAAATAGAGGACACATTCATTAAAATAAAGTCAATAACAGTAAATTAAGGTACCTATTGGGAGGTACAAAGCACAACTGAAATACGTGTAAAAGAAACTGTACAACAAATGTGACAGAAAAGACTGACACAATGCTGTCCCTGTTTCAGTGTTCAAAATCCATGAATGCGTAAAAAGGATGTACACTAAAAGATTGGGAATCAGAAGATTAAGAAATGATGGCATAAATAGTATTCAGCAATAAAAGTGGACAGTTACCTCAATAGCAGCGTATTTCAGCAGCCTTGTTCAAGTTGGAATTGGACAGTAATGACAAATAGTCTCAAGGAATCAAACCTCAAACAGAGAATCAATCCCTGTAATGAGCAGGACTGATCTGCTCTGGTGCTGGCCTACTGGGTCTCTATGCCACATTTTGACAGTATTGGAGTGAGTGAAGTTTGTGCTAACGAAAGTCAGCTGAACTGAGGTTCACAGAATGCATCTTGGCACAGGATGTTTTGTCCATAGAGGAGCTAATCATGACTCTTGCTCAAACTGCTCTTTGCTCACAATTTTTGCTAATTGTGTTTTTTTAATCTATTAAAGAAAATGTTGGGGGGCAAATCATCATTTTTCATTCATTACTTTGGCACACTTTTCTGATACTTCCTACAAGCTAACTTAATATGGGGTATTTAACTGGCCATTCAAAATATGTTGTCCAAGCATCCTGCCAGCTGCCTCCCAGGTGAATTAATTCTGTCATTTACTTTGCTTATAACACATCTGGTGCACAATTAGTAATCATATTGTATTAAGCAATATAGATGTTGGAGAATAGTTCTGAAAACCATGTGAATTTGGTCTTATCACTAGTCTGGTGGACATGTTGTGTCTTCCAATTTTTAGTGTCACAGAGAGTATGTAGCCTAGACTTGGACCCAGACAGCTAGTGAATTCAGTTAGTTATGTCCAAAGGAATAAGCTGTAGCCCATAGAGAATTGTAGTAGCCCTGGGCTATTGTATAGCAAAAGAATAGTTGGATTCCATTAATTTAGCAGTGATGTTAACTCACTCTGTGTTGGAAGATATAATCATTAAAACAGAGTAAACTCACTATCAAGAGAAGGATTTAACAAACCTGACAGTTTACCCCCAGATAATGAAGCAAGTAGTGGAAGACACTGTTATTAAGCATTTAGAAGATAAATGGGATATGTAAAAGCCAACATATACCTGCCAAGTACAAATCATGACAGGTCACCTAATTTGCTTCTTGATGAGTAACAGGCCTCAAGAAAAAGAAAATCTAGCAGGATTTCAAAAAGGCTTTTTATGTTTTCTTATGTGGGATTCTCATTCAGAAGCAAGCTAACGTGATTAGAAAACCACATGCAAAGAGAATTTATCAGTGTTTTACTGTCAAACTAGAAAAGTGTATTAAGACTCTATTCTGGTCCAATACAATTAAATACGTTTGTTCATAACTGGGTGTGTTTGTTAAATTTATAGGTCATTTCAAGCTGACTGGCCTGCAAGCACACAGAAGGCCAGCATGAGACTTTAAAATTATTTTGATGAATTCAAAGAGTTATCTACAAAAAGTATCACGGAATCATAGAATGGGTAAGGTTAGAAGGCATCACAGTGGGTCATCTGGTCCAATCTTCCTGCTCAAGCAGGGTCATCCCAGAGCATATTGCACAGAACTGCATCTGCACAGTTCTTGAATACCTCCAGTAAGGGAGACTTCGCAATCTCTCTGGGAAACGTGTTCCAGTGCTTGGTCATCTGCAGAGTAAAGAAGTTCTTCCTCCTGTTTAAGTGGAACTTCCTGTGCATGTTCCTGCCCATTGCCTCTTGTCGTATTGCTTAGCACCACTGAGGAGAGCCTGGGTCCATCCTCTTGACGCAAGGCATATTTCAAGTTTGGAAATGTGAAATTCTCCTCTCAGTTAAGAATAGACAATGTGTGGGTGGCACACAGGCATTAGTAATTAAAAAAAAAAATCATACATAAGATAAGGATGCTACCAGATATGTGTGTGTATATGAACCTCTGTGAATCATATTCCTAAAAAGGAGAAGTATAATATTAGACCTGCAGTTTATCAGATTACCAGAATGGTGACAATTATCACAAACTACTGAAGAAATCAGTGAGGTTGAAAATTCTAATAATGAACGACTTCAGTTATCTGCTGTCATGCTATTAAGATTCCCAGCAATCATGAGTGGGTAGCCCATCTTGAGATGGTAAAGGTTGGGGAGAAAATGAGACAAGACTTCTTCAATGGTAATAGTCAAATTTTGAGAAGAAAAGGGAAACTTGAAAAAAGAAGATAAAAAATGTTTCACTGTATTGGATACTTCATAAAAACATCATGTTATAGACCAAGTGTCATTAAGAGGACATCAAAAGCATTTAAAACCAAAATATTATTGTGATTCAACTATGAAGAAAGATCCTAAAATACAGAAATAACTTCCAAAAAATGTAGTCATGCCCAAAAGAGGGGGAAAAAAAAACAAACCACAAGTAGAATGTCTATGAAGTTGAAGGTAAAATCAGAAATAAGTCCAAACCCACCATTTTGATGCCCCAGCTAAATATTCAAAGAAATCTTAACCACATTGAAAAGAAGCAGCTCACGAGACCATCAGTGGAACTATCTGTGATCACAAGCAGCCCTCAACAAAGATGAGCCCTATCAGAAAAAGCTAAACTAATTCTTTACAACAGTTTTCACTGAAGATCAGGTCAGTTTTTAAGACCATTCTTTACGAGTGATGAGTCTGAGGAGCTGACTCAATTCAAATATTAATAAAAAAGTTTTTAGAACAAGCCAATAAAATTACCCATGCTCAGGTACATGGACAAGATGATAATCAACCCAGACCTATAGAGAAGTTCAAACATGAAATTGCTGAGCAGTAGTACTGTGGTACATAACCTGTGGTTTAAATCAGCCTCTTAGTGCCAGAGATCTGGACAATGACAAATATGGCACCAAGCTTAAAACAGACTCCAAGAGAAATTCCAGATACCTCTGGCTGATAAATATGGTTTATTTTTTCAATCAGTTTTCTTGCTGCATAATTAAGTGTTATAGAAGTAGATACATGGATAGATGTAATGTACGGACAGATAATCAGCAAAATGTCTGTTTGGGAGTCATGCCTTACCCACCTGTTAGAGATCTGTGGAGGAAATGAGATAAATGTCATCTAATTGATATTTTTTAATAGGTATTCTTATCAAAGGCACTTAAATAACTTACACTGTTGTACAAAAGATACAAAAATAAGAATAAGTTTAAATAATCAGATTTTACAATGAGAAGAAACTATGAGTGCAGACCCCCCTGAGAATCTGAGGTAGAATATTTGGTGTGTAAAGCAGACATAACCATATGGAAAAGGAAGTAATTCTGAAAGAAAAGAATTTTCAGGTAATGAAGTATTATTCATGCTAGAAAAACATAAAACTGACTGCAAAGAAATCCACAGGGATTTCAAATACTGAAGAACTTTCCAGTAAAAACAATCAAATTAAATTGTGACAAGTATAATACCATGCATATGAGGTAAAAATACTTTTAAGTATAAATATATAACAGCTGTGTCAAACTGGTGTCTGTCATCTTTCAGAAAGAGGTCTGGAATCACTGGAGGTGGAAAAAAACCAGTAAAGAGAATGTTGAAATTACTAGGAATAGGGAGAACAAAACAGAAAGTCCCATTTATCTCTGTGTCAACTCATTTTGGTGCTCCTTTTGAACACTTCATACAGTTCTGATAAGATGTTTTCAAAAGAGGTCTTATAGAATTTTTTTAAAAATACTACAAAGGAGAGTTAGTCACTGAGAAGAACAGCAGTGTCTGTACAAGGGATGAGACAAAAGGCCAAGACTTTCCATGCTTGAAGAAGATACAGAGGGATATGACAGAGAGCTATAAAATTGTAAATGGTATGAATAAGATGCATTAGGAGTGCTTATTAATTACTTCTAACTTCACAGAAATTATCAAGCCCTCAGAGCAATGTAAACATTGCTAATTCTTAATATAATAAATAACTAAATTGTGGATCTCATTGTCACAGAATACTTTGGAAACTAAAAGGACAAATGAGTTTCAAAAGTGATGGACTGATGGACAAATGGATGTGGAAAAGTCCATTTGTAGCTCTAAAATATAATGGCCTACAGTCCAGGGAGCTCTTTGACTGAGAAGATACAGCAGAGGTAGGATCGCTGATATGCTCTTCTTGGAAGTTTTGCACAATGGCTTCAGCTGTGTTCAAGGTTCTGTGTTGCACTGCCCTTCAGTCAGGCGTGAAAGGCCACAGGTTCTTATGAAATGTTTATGATGTTCTAGACAGAAGTTCTGCAGAAAAGGTTCTTGAGGCTATAGTATATGACAGGCAGAGCAAGAGTCAGAAATGTCATACTGCTCTGGAAAATGAAAAGCATCAAGCAGTGAAGGAAAAACATGACTTTGAAAGAATATTTCCCTTCATCTCAACTATGGTAAATCTATACCTGGAAAACTGGCCAAGTTTTGCCATCGCATTTCAAGCAAAAATATCCAGAAAAAAAATCTGTAAGCATAAAAAAAGTCCAAAGAATATGACCTGTAAGAGACATGAAAAGTATTACAGATCTTTAATGTACACTGAATACTTCCCATATGTAAAAGTTGGCATCAAGGAAGAAAGAAAAATTGTTCACTATGTCATAAGAATAAAGAATAAAACTTTGAAAGATGTTGCAAAAAGGATTTGGGCTAGACCACAGGGAGGATTTTTAACAGGAAGATCCCAAATATTGGTGTAGATTGCCTAAGGAAGTGTAGAATCTCTGTGATCCTAGGGTTTTAAGACATCTGTTAGACCTGTATCTTTACAATTAAATTTCAGCTGGTGGGCTACATGTGTTCTATATCCATTTAAGTCCTATTTCTTTCTGACATTTGAGGAATGACTTGTCTGAAGTGTGTGTGATAAATTCATACTCTTTTGACTGCATGCTGGCATGCAGCTATTCATGCTGTCTTTGTGTATATTTATTTTCTTTCTCACTCCATCTCTAATCATCTATAATTTTATTTACATGCTCAGCAACTGCTTCTCACAGTGAAATTCCTCTCCAGTGGTTTGACACTCACTGGTTAGTGTTATTCCCTGCATTTTGTCACATTCCTCTAGCTTGTTTTTCAAACAGCCAGTGATGATTTGTTCTCATTTTCATAAGGACAATTTTAAATTTGTTTTTACTTATTAATTTTTAAAAGCAAGATATGCAACAATTGAGCATGTTATACTAAGATCAGTATCACCCCTTATTCAATATATTCTCGGAGCAAAAATTTATTCCTGTGGTAAAAAGCTCAGATAAAGTTGCCTAAATATTTTTCTTAATCGTACTTGGAGGAGAAATACTTTTTGCTTTAAATTTTGTTTTGCAAGCTGTTGGCAGCATTTGTGCTCTAAGGATAGGCCTGCAGGATAAGGCAAGGAACAAGGAGCAAAGATGACAAAGATTTATACGTGTTTCTTTATCCCTGACACTAGCAGCTGCCTGCTGTGATTGTGCCACAGTGGACCCTGAGATCCCTGTGGCATGACACCTCCACAACGGCACATTCTTCTCTGCCTAGGGAGGACTCAGCCCACACGGGAAGAGCCTAAGCAGGCACTGAGGTGCTGAACAGGTGCCAGCTTTCTTACTCCAGAAAACTCTGAAGCCTGTGTCCAAATGCTTGCTTACAAACAAAATACTGAATGAGTATCAAGAACACAGCAGGCTACTGTTCATAATGTTCTGTGTGTCTGCATCTCCTGACTGGAACAGGTAGGATTTTTTGTGGATTATGATCACTAGAGCAGAGACTTAGGTCACTATGCTCCAAGCAAGTGCACTTCTTATTACTTGTACCAGCAGAAGTAATGGTAGAAAAGTCCAACAACAGAAGCAAGCCACACATAATGCATCTGAGGGGGAAATGTGTCTCCTGAGATAACTTTTCTAGAATCTTCAGCATCAGCTACTAACTTTTTGTGTGAGGGTTAGCAGCGGGCCTGCTAGCTCTCTGGAAGAAGAAATTGACCTGAGAGACTTTCATGTGTACCCTTGAAGATAAGCGAACTATGTACACATCTAATTAAGAAACAAAGACAGGCTGTAAGGCCGAGAGTTCTGAAGTGTGAGAAACCACAAACACCCCCAAATATCCCAGGACAGCTGCCAGATGTAGTGGTAATGATGAGTAGCCAATTAGCAGGTTGTTGATTAATTATTACTGGTCTGCTATATTGGGAGGGTATAAAAAGAAATTGTGAATAAAGGGTATAAAAGCAGTTAGCAATAAATGACAAGTGTTACTTGTTGCCTGGAACACTGCTCTGTGTGTGTGTGTTCTTTGACCCGTCACGACTTTAACGGCGACGTTTTTGTACAAGGCCCTCAAAGGTAATGAGTTTTTCAAAGGTATTTTTCCCTACTTTCTGAAAATCTAGCTCTGAGGGACCAAAAATAAAGGAAAAAAAAAAGGAGGAGGTGGCATACAAAATCATCCATATCTATTACAGTCTTGATTACTATTCAGAAAAACATTTATCCATTCACTTAATGCTGTCTGCAGAATAAAGATCTAAGTGACCAATGTCATTTTTACAAACTGTCAGTTCATAGGCCCACAGAATGTTAAACCAACGAGGTTATATCTTTGTGCAGAACTACATGGTAGGTAACAGCTCTGTACCTGTTATAATCCAAAGTGTTAGGAATAAAAGTCTAAAGTCACAAATATTTTTCTTTGTAATTGGACAAAACCTTTCAAATGGCTTGTGACAAACTCACCTCCTAGAAGGAGAGGCAAGGAGACACATACTCTACAAACACTTTAAACTACAATAAAGTTGGTCAGAGATATGTGTCACTTCATCCTACCTTTTAGAGTAAGGCAAGATGCAGCAAATGATGACAAAATAGCTGTGAGGAAGATTGCTCATGCCTGATCAAGTAGATCAGGAGAAATCCAGGCCAACTGTATAAGTATCAGAAATGAGCCATCAAAGCTGAAACTCTTTATCATTCCACCTAGAAATCTACTAGAGAATCAGGGAGACTTCTTTTGTAGTCATCCCTCTCAATGTACATAATCCTTTGACATGCTTAATGTTCCTTGATTACATGTGCTGTTTCTCCCTTTTGTTGATTGGCAGTGATATTGTTGTACCAGAAGAGATTTAAAGTTTTCGTAACTCACTCCCTTGTGGCAGGCAGCTAAGACCAAGGTCTTTGACTATCTTCTCTTTGATTCTCGGAAGTTTATTTAAGCCTATTGTTTTCAGCCCTTTAAAAAAAATGGTTTTCACTTAGAATTCCTGTAGATGTCTCATATGGTTTTATGGCACTCCTTCCTACCCGGCTGCACTTGCCAACCCTGCAATCATTGAAATACAGTATTGTTAAAGAGCTGTCCCGAACAGCTTCTGATTCTTTTCATATTTGCCCAGGAAAATTGTAAGAGTATATATCTACTCTAAGCCACTGCTTCATGTTGACTCTCAAAGGTAATAAATATTTTTATTGTGTTTTCTTGCTGTTAGTCCTGAAATGTTTTTAACTTCATTTGCTATTGCTTAATTTTATGTGCTTTTGATAGACTAATAATATAAATGTCAGTCCTGGTTTTACCTGATTCTGCTGTCAAATAATTATAAAGGATGTAAAAAGGCACCAAACCTTCCCCTGAATTCTGTATTTGTCATTGGAGCTATGTAAATAGGGATTAGTAAATAACAAGTTTAAAAGAGTAAAAGAAACAAATAGAAACAAAAATGTTCCTTTGCTCTGTGACTGCTTAACTTTTTCTCACTTACTTATTCTAATTCCCTTTAGTAGTCTCTGTAGTTAAAACTAGGAAAATTACCAGAAAATTATTTTTAAGAGAAAGAAATACCTGTAATTTACTTCAAAGATTATAAAACTATAATGTATAGAGATAAAAGTAATTTCAGAAATCGATTTTACAGTATAAACCAGTATTTTCTATGCAATAAAACAGGTCATGAAATTATCTTCCATGATTTCTATAACCCAAAATTATTTTACTGTTAAAAACTAGATTCTAAATATTGTCTTCCAAAGCCCTAAGCTTAATTCTTCCAGCAGTGCTACAGACTACTGCTGCAGATATTAAACATAAAAACTACATTAGCAGAACACTGAACTTGCAAAGCTAGTATCTACCAAGTGCCCGTTATGTACTGAGCTCCTTTAACAACTGATTCTGCAATAAACTGTTTTCTCCTCATTGTGCAGTGTAGTTTATGCCCTATTTATTGTACACAATTCAACTCTTGCTCTGAATTAATAATTTTCTTAGAGATTCTTTCATAATACACATCGGTAGGGGAACTGACTACTTCCCAAACATTTGTTTTCACAAATGAGATTAGAGATACTACTCTCCTATTACTATGAAACACAGAGACACTAAGGTCAAAAGTACTTATTAATTTTAAATAGTCAGTTTGTGACTCTTCTGATGTGATTTTCCAGTATAAGCAGCATAATACTGACTTCATTAAATTTTAAGAGCATTTGCTCACTGCTAAGTCCATCCTCCAGCAAATAAACACAAAACTGATGATCCAGCATCCAGCAAACAAACACAGAATTGATGATCATGTAAGATAAGAGAAACCTAGTTTAAGGTACTTGCATAATATATAATTGTGTCACAGAGGCAGAAAGTAAAATCTAAAAAAAAAGTAAAAGAAAGTAAAAAAAAAGTAAAAGTAAGGTTACCCAATCAGACCAGTCCAGTTCTTCCCACTTTCTCTTTCCTTTCCTGCACTGCCTCCCACAGCTGATTGCTTATTCTCTGCCGTTTACTCAAGAATAGCTAACCTTTTGGATTCCATGAACTGGATGCCAATAGTGGTTGAGTAACAGTACTTGGAGAACTCTAGGATGAATGACAGGCTTCCTAAGGATCCTATCAGTCATTGCAGAATGGGTCTGGATTAGGTTACAGCAACAATTATCCTGGTTTATTTCTCATCACACCAAGGAGTTGAAGAAACAAATGCCTTCAGGAACCAAACATTCCTACTTCTTATAATGTAAGAGCTACGCAGCCCAGAGCATAGAAAGTACCTTTGAATATTTGAAAACCTGTATATCACTTAAGAATCGTTTGTCCAAGTGTGGCCCCTAGGTTCTAGGCCTTTCTCCCAAGTACTGACAGTAGATTCTGTGTTGCTCCATCACTCAACATAGTCTCAGTTTCCCCTCTTCTTTCACCTTGCAAGTTCGATTGCCTTAGTTGTTCCTCTGCACACAGATTGTTTCAGTCTGTTCTCTTCCTACACCACTTTCCAATTTCTATTCTTGATCTATCAACACTTGATTCAATGTATGTCCTCTTCAGTGTAGTCCAAGCATAAATTTTGAGAGTATAAGTGTGAGAGTACATGACAGCTGACAACAGGAAACCTTGCTCAAAACCAGTTTATCTCAGTTAGGTAGAAACTACCACTTCAGAAAAATTCTTCTCAGCTTGGGCCTTAGATGCCAAATGCAGAGTCTTTGGGAAATCTGGCTAGGAATTTGAGGCACATCTCCGGTAATACTGGCAGAGGGCAGTTTTTCAAAAGTTCTTAAACTGACTAGCTGTGATTCTTTCATTAAACATCAACAGCACAGCAAATTTCAAGAACCCTGCACCAAAGTATTGACAGTACAACTTCTCAAATCATTGCTAAACCTTTTTTTTAAAAAAAAGACAAAAACACATAGTTCTCCTTAGCCTTGTTACTGTAAGGAAGATTTTTATTAGTCAGTCTTAGGCAAGAAATTTTGAGCCCAAGCAGTTAATATTTGAAATGTGATAGAGAAATAAAACCTGGATGTTATAAGCTGGAAAATGTCAGATAATAATATTGTAGCACTGGGAAGCCTTTACCACATCATAAAAGCCAGGAGCTTCCCTTGATCCCATCAGTTTCTGTTTCCACTGAGCTGGAAAGTCGTGTTTTCCTAGTGCAAAGCCTTAGACAAGTTTCAGGACCACACAAGAACTTTCAGGTGACTGAGGAGGAAAGTAGTGTGCAAGGGACAAGGACTGGTTGTCTTTCTTACAGTCAAGGGGTTTCCCTTTGGTGTGAAATAGCAGACAAATGGAGCTTGCCCTTATGGTAGGACCTAGAAGAAAGATAAAGTTCAGTCACATGGAAAAAGTCCCAAACGGCATCTGTGCCTTAATTCTTTCCTCTCTCACGATTATTTCTGTCTCCAGTCAGGGAGATTTGACTGAGATTATTTTACAAGGGTCCAAGCTTCCTGCCTAGGGACAGAAACAGTGAGCTGCAGTGGAGACGAAATGTCAGAACAAGGATGAGCTCTTTCAAACTGTTCAAAAACTCTCTTCAGAACACAGAACAACTCTGCTCATGGATCCCACTCCCTGATGATTCCATGTGCCTTCACCTAGCTTACATAAGCAAAGGCAACTCACTTGAATTCAGGGTCAGTATGAGAGATCCAAAATTGTAATACAAACGCCAAGGTCTTTTTAGCCACTTAATAGACATAAAATTATGTTCTTTATTCTGTCCTTTTCTTGCATTTTATTATCCATGCTCTCTCACAATGCCAAAGACCTGTCATAATATTTTCTTCTGTGTTAACAGATTCCGAAATGGAGGCAGACTTGACTTTAGCTTCCCAAATTTTTGATAGATATGCTAAACATTAGAGTAGTAAATGCTGTAAAAAAAAGACACAAGTATAGTATCTCTTACTTTCCTTTAAAATAGTACAAATCCTGAACTCCTAACTTTTTTTTTTTTAAATGGCCAGCTTAGGTATCCCACTCCAAAAATGGCCAGGCAAGACTTTCCTGCAGCCCTGACTTAGATGCATACTTGCTATCAAGGCAAGGGTCTTAGAAACCTCCCGTTTAGCTCTTTTGCTCAGCAATCCAGTGCTGTGTGGCTTCACAGTCTAGCTCTGTGGCCTTCACTGTAAAGTCAGAAGAACTGTTTTGTGAGCAGAAAAATGGCACCAGAAGTTCTAGCTACACAATTCAAAGATATACAGAATTATTCAAGTATGTACTATAATTAGGCACTATTATTATTTATTCATATTTTAGTAGCAGGAGACTATGGCTCATGCCAGCCTAACAAAAACTAGTCCCTTTCAAAACAAAAAAAGATGAAAGACAAATGAACCACTAAAGAGATCATTTCTGATAAACCTGGGACCAGGAAACAATGAGGCAGTGATCACAGCACACTAACCTGATAGTATCCAATCTTTTAGGAAATATTATGCAAAAGAAGAACTTCAAAAAGAAACTTGTAGCTGCTGGAGTGGTTCCAGATATGCGCGAAGATTTCCTCCCCAGCATGCAGGGCAGCTGGAGCATTACGAGTAAGGTGCTTCTCTGAACTCCCAGCAAAGGAGAGCGGTAGGCTGCTGTCACTCACAAGCAAATGTAGATATCCACATTTTGATAAGAAATGTGATAAAGCTGACTGTAAAATAGGGTTAGCAGAAATAAGCAATCTGTGATGGAGGAGAAACCCATGGAGAATGGTCCCATAATCAACATCAAAAAAAAGTTCTTTTTTTCAAATGTTCAAGGAGAGGCAGTATCAAGATTAGGAAAAGAAAACTCAGTATCAGAGAAAAAATGTATGCTCTTATCTTCCACTACAGATTTAGTCAGACAATAATATTGTAGCACTGGGAAGTGCTGCCTTTACCACATCATAAAAGCCAGGAGCTTCCCTTAATCCCATCAGTTTCTGTTTCCACTGAGCTGGAAAGTTGTGTTTTCCTAGTGCAAAGCCTTAGACAAGTTTCAGGACCACACAAGAACTTTCAAGTGACTGAGGAGGAAGGTAGTGTGCAAGGGACAAGGACTAGTTGTCTTTCTCACAGTCAGGGGGTTTCCCTTTGGTGTGAAATAGCACAGACAAATGGAGCTTGCCCTTATGGTAGGACCTAGAAGAAAGATAAAGTTCAGTCACATGGAAAAAGTCCCAAACAGCGTCTATGCCTTAATTCTTTCCTCTCTCACAATTAATACACATTAAAGAGAGTCTTAAAGAAAAAATATTGCAACTCATACATAATAGTTGTGTATAGAGAAAGAAGACATCTGATACCAGGTTGTATGATATAAGAAACTGGTGTTGATGACGGTAGTACAAATGAGAGAAGGGAAAGAGTTTGAGGGAAAGACTAAGAATCTTAAATTAACAGTCCAGGAAATACCAGAGATATAACCAGTGTGCCCTAAACTGTAGAACATTGAAATAATGATGAATGAGCTTCATACTGACACTTCCTGTGCTGCAAATAATTATTTAAAACCAATCAAAGAGAGGCACTTCCATAACACCTAAGATATTTAGGAGAACGATCACTGTCATCTCCTGAGACCTCTGGAATATCTGCTCTAAGTATTAAAATGAATTGATATTCATGAAATAAATGCTGAAGGCCTAATTTTACATGTCTGTTCAAAGCCAAGCTCACAGATGCCACATTGATTAAGTCAGTGGAAAAGTGCCCAATAACACTTTAGTATAATAACTCTTCCTTTAAAAAGCCAAAATGTGTATTTTTAATCATCTGTTTCAATAATCTTTTAATAAGATGTTTTAGTAGAAATTAAAGTGATGCGTAATGTCACATTAAGCTAAGTTAACCAACATCTTTTAGTTATAGTTGTACTGGAAAAGGAGTTCTGAGTATGCTTTCAGTCTCAGTATTGTAATTCAGACTAGTACCAGAATGGAACTGGAATGAATTAAGTGGAATGGGCCCATTGCTGAATGTATCCTGCGCAGACATGGGAGTCTGCACTAGTAAACTGATCCACAGACTCAGAACTTAAAACCACCTCACCTTAGAGGCTACCTTTGTTAAAGGCTGAATCACACCACCTCCTTTTTGTGATTTTAGCCATGCACAGTTGAGCAAATCACTTCTCATAGAAATGCTTTTGTAGCTCTTCAACTGATGATAGATGAAAATGTTTTTAGAATTGGATGGTAACAGCTTGTCAGACAATTAATGAATGTCAGGTTCACAATTAATGTATAATATTTCTAGAACATCTGAAATCTAATGTTTGTCACCTATGCCTGCTCCAAATGGAAGGGTAATTTATGTTGACAAAAGAAAAAAAAAAAAGGAAAAAAGGAAAACAAATTATATAGGAAGGAACAGACAGAACCTAGGCCACAAGTTTTCTCCACTGTGTTTTCTCAGATGAAATTTTATGTCTCTATGTGTATTGAGATTATGTACTTTAACGATATCCTGAGGTAAACAGAAGCACACTAGAAGTTTGCTATTTCCATGCCTAAATAAACATAGTAGCATAGAATAAAAATAAAAAATAAAAATAATAATAATTAACAAAATTTTTCAAAAAAAATTATTGACTCTGGAAAGGTTCTACAAGGACCCGACAGAGCAAAGACAAATAGCCACCTAATCTCAAACCATGGAAAATATAACAGTAAACTGTAAAAATGACCCATCTTTGCTTTGTCTGACCTTTATTTAAGTTCAATTTTGGATAGCTTTTTACTAGTCTATGTCTGCATGCAAAGGCTGGATGCAACTGCAGGCCTTACACTTCCCTGATCCACTGAGCAGACACCATGAAGCTGAGTGGTGTGGTTGACACGTCTGAAGGACAGGATATCATCCTGAGGAACCTGGAAAAGCTCCAGAAGTGAGTCCATGTGAACCTCATGAGATTCAACAAGGGCAAGTGCAAGGTCCTGTGCCTAGGTCAGGGAACTCTCCAATATCAATACAAGCTGGGGTATGAAGGGGTTGAGAAAAGGACTTCGGGGTGCTGGTGGATGAGAGGCTGGACACAAGCTGCCAATGCATACTTTCAGCCCAGAAAGCCAACTGTGTCCTGGGCTGCATCAACAGAAGCGTGGCCAGCAGATCAAGGGTGGTGTTTCTATCTCTCTGCTCTGCTCTGGTGTAACCTTACGTGGGGTACTGCATCCAGCCCTGGGGTCCTCAGCACAGGAAAGACCTGTTGAAGCAAACCCAGAGGAGGGCCACAAAACTGTTCAGAGGGATGGAACACCTCTACTATGAAGAAAGGCTGAAGGAATGGAGATTATTCACCCTGGAGAAGAGAAGGCTCTGGGAAGACCTTATTGAAGACTTTTAGTGCTAAAAGGGAGATATAAGACAGATGGGGATAGACTTTTAAGTAGGGCCTGTAGCAAATAGAGAAGGTGGAATTATTTTAAATTGAAAGAGTGTTGATTCAGATATTTTATGTGATGAAGGTGGTGACGCACTACGACAGGTTGCCCAGAGAGGTGGTAGATATCCCATTCCTGGAAACATTCAAGGTCATTTTGGATAGGACTCTGAGTAACCTGACCTACTTGAAGATGCCCCTGCTCACTGCAGGGCGTGTTAAACCAGATGACCATTAAAGGTCCATTCCAACCCAAACCACTGTATGATTCCATGGTTCTATGATTCTATGAACAGAATACTTGTTGGAGGTCAGTAATGGTGATGTTCAGAACTCCAAAGGGATGGAGATGAAGGAAGACAGGAATCCTGCCTCCTAGTCACACCAGTGAGAATAACCAGCTGGCACAAAGACCTGTCTATATAGTATAGGAAGATATACTGAAATCAAGAGAAGTAGTGCAGGTGTATGTGAGTTACGCTTAGAAACTGTACAAGGAGTGGATTTCAGAGAGCGGATTTTGAAGGAGAAAATCTTTCCTGCCCTTCATCCTCAATTATGTGACACAGAGGAGGCTATGCAACACCTGCACATACTGCATCTGCATCCATGTTCTACTAATAGTCACACAGCAGGAATGGCAAAAACCTTAAAAAATCTTAAGGATTCCCAGGGGTTATTGAAATGGAGTAAATATGATGGTGAAAATCCGCACCATTGCAAGTCAGCTTGTATGGGCTGACTTCTTCACAATTAAAAGATAGCTGTCTGTGTATTTGCAAACTACAGATTTTTTTCTGCATAAACACGCTAACTGACATTTATGCCAAATGTATTACATACTCATGTCAAGAGAATAGAATCCATCTGTACTGCAGAGATGTAATTAGTGTTAATTAATATGTTCGCATTGTCTGGTGCTCGTCAGTTTTGCCCTGAAGTCATAAATGTGGCGTGGCATTTAGTAAGGGGGTTTTCTCAAGCCTTCATCTGAATTCCAAACAAATCCAAAAGGATTTTGTAATGCTTTTAGTGACCCTTGTTATTAACTGTTTCTTAGCATCTATGGAAAGGGAGTTTTGTTCATGCCAGTGTTTGAGAAATTACTGTTGCTTGTAAGAACTTGTTTTAGGCAAACAAGGCTTGTTCGGCAATTGATAATACTCTAGCATAAAAGTAAAGTTACAATTATCTTGTGTCATAGACACACTAATGAAGAAACTTGTTCAGAACCATGAAAGAATTAACAACCAATGTTTGAATAGGTTACTAACAAGATATGATAAAATCTGCTCATCCAAGCCATTTGGTAAACATCTATGAATTTATTAGATGTTATAACATCCAATTGAAAGGACATGGCAAGTGATTAAGGAACAAATTCACAGCATCTGCAGTAGCACAGTTTTTACCACTTCTAGTTCATCAGAGATCCTCAAACCCATGAACCCACTTGCATGCCCTGCCCATGACCAATATGCATTTGTGGAAAAGGTGCTCTTTTTTCCTACCAGAACCTTTATAGGCCTGTGGGACCCTCTATTACCACCTTTTTTTTCTGTCACTGCAAACGTTACCCCTGGTTCTAGTCATTCTGTCTATTGGTGCATAAAAGACATCCAACGTACTTTCGACTGAATTTCTTTGGTGTGAGTCCTTTAAGTGAGTATTAATGCTCCTTCATACATCATAATATGCGGAGTAGCATGTATTTTTGCATGGTTTTCTGTAATATTTCCCTCATCCCTCCATTTCTGAGAGCTATAAGCAATTTTTTCCCTTTGATGCTGCTGCAAAGATTAACAACAATACCTGAAATTGCTGGATAAGCATTTAATTGCATAGCTTTCACAGAATTACAGTAATTCCACAGAATTACTGGCTAAATGCCCACATAACTGGAAGTACCTGGGCTAACTGCCCAGTGGCGTAGTATTTCTGCAGTGAATGCATCATCCACAGATCCAGCAAAACCATGAACACATGAATGAGTTAACTAGTATTTTAAGCTGTACACATTTTTAAAAACCACAAACAAGATTCAACTTCTAGAGACAATATGGCCCTGCTCTAGCAGTGAAAAATTTACCCTTGGATGAACCACAGATAATTTTGTCACATTTTAATTGTACGCCTTTCAACACACAGCCTATTTATTTCTCATGCTTTCAGACTCACAGCTTTATTGTAAGCTGCTGTCACAAGAGTGGTTTGCTCCAGTTTTATATATCAAGTCATCGTGCATGTGTCCATTACTGCCATAACCTTGATGGGATTTGGCTGGAAGCTTTTGAATGTTCCTAGTGCTCATGGGTGAACACATGCACCTTTTGCTTGGCAACAATGAGGCCTTGAGGAATCATCTTCGCCATCCTTAGACATTTATTTACCGATCTTAGTTGCGCTGACCCAATGGTTTGTAAGGCTGTGTGGAAAACTGGACTGGTTCACTGGTGCAACCGAAATACAATTTGACAAGAAGAACGACTATTCAATACACTGATCTGATTTACCATGAGAAACAAAAGAACCAAGTCACAGCATGAGTGAAGAACCAACAGAGGATGGGAAATGATTTCATGTGTATACTTTAGAGGAATAGGTACATAGTGAGTCTGTGCAAATGCCGGTTATGAGGTTGTACAGGGGATAGTTTAATCCAACTGCTAAGACTTTGTACTGCTAATTAAATGACTATTTGGAGTTACATCATCACAAAATGTGGTTACTCTTGCTTTAGCAAGACTGGTGTGAGTCACTGCTCTTTAGTCCAAGTTGGTAAGCTGCCTGAAAGGAAGTTAACTCAAATTTATCTGAACTGACTGTTTCAGTAAATGTAATCCTGGAAACAAAGCTTCTGAAGAAGGTCATGGGAAATGTCTCACTTGATTTTTCACTTGTCTTTTCATTTGTGGTACTACATCACATTTAGAGAGTAACATGGTTTTCGGTATTAAAAATGGAGGGGAAAGTGTCACAGACTAGTTTTACCTTCCGTGCAGCCAACACTTTTTTATATTGGAAAAGGAATCTTTGCTTCCTTTTAGCAGCATCTCAGTCAGCATCCTGAGAATTTAAACAGGGTCAAAGTCCTTCTTAATAAGGAATAACAGTGTATATTTATTCCAGCTTGGGCAGAGTCTACATGGGTAGCACATAGATAGGGACAATTCAAGCTGTTGGACAAAGGAAGCACCTATGCATAATTCTGTTGTTGTAATATAGCTATGAGGAGAGCAAGAACTCAGTCAGCCTCGCTGCTCAGGCACAGTAATAAGCTTACTATTTGTCTCTTTGTGCACAGTCACGACTCTGTCATGCATCAATATGGGGGTATCAGTGCCTGCAGAATCAAAATCTGAAGATATTAGTAGAAAACTACATACTGAGCATGTGGAGTGTGTTAGATACAGAGCTTGTACATGCAAAGTTTGAGGAGTTTTGCCATTTTGATTTAAATTTAGTAAACCTAATATTTCATCTTAGTAATTTTGTTCATGAAAAATTTGAAATATTATATTCAACAGACTTTTGAGTTACCCAGGAAGAAATAACAACTGAGCAATTTTCTAGAAGTATGAAAACCACAGGGTTCTCACAATATTCAGATCATTAAAAATGAACTGAATAGATTTCCTTTTAACTTTGGAGAAATGTTCACATCTGAGCGAACAAACATAAGAATTTTCAGCTTATGTAGTCACATTCTGGAAAAATAAATTGCTGAAACTGAAAGAACTAAAATTCCAGGGTGCTTTTATTTAGAGGTCTGTAACTGCAACACAAACTTTGCAATAAATCACACGCAGAAAATGAAATGTTACATGTCAGCTATTTTAAGTAGTCCTGTTTCAGGAAAAGAAATGTAAGCTTGTATATTACTTGAAGCTTATGATAAGATCCTACTCAAGTTAGACTACTGATACTTTGAAATTCCAGTGTATATAAACTACTGTTTTTAAATGTTGTCATTATCTGAAATTATTTAAAATAATCTCTTAGTTGCATGTCCACCAGTGCAAACAGTAGTTTCTATAGTAGAACAAAGAAAATACAATGTAAATTACATAAAACAGTAATAAAAATTAAATTTTAAGTATATTCATATGCAAGATGTTTAGCAAAGTATCTTCAAGTTTATGTCCTGAAAATCAGCAAATAGGCAATGTTGTTCATAAATATGATTTTTTTTTTGTTTCTCTTACATTGTAGAAGGTCTATATTAGAACTGACATTCAATCTTCTTATCAGTAGTTGATCTTATCAATCAAAATTATCTGCTGTAGAGGAAATTACTTGTTCAAGGAGTTTTCAGAGCTATTATTTGATGCCTTTAGTGCAGAAACAACAAAAGCCAGAAATTTCTCTGCCAGTGAGGATCAGTCATTTCTTGTGGGTTCTTTTAACATTATCTCTGAAAATTAAAAGATAGAGGGCTAATATAATAGGCCCAGACTTCAATAATAGACACCACACCTCCTTGGAAAAGATGGTTTAAAAAAAGTACTAATTAAAAAAAGTTATAAAAGGTTTTGCCTGAAAGTATGCATTTTTATACATCTTTTTATGACATTTTCAGGGAGGAAGTGGAGATTGTGTTTTCCAAATGAAAACCCTAGCCTCACAATTTTCCAGGATTGTTGGTTTTTTTTTCATTAAACAGTAAACAGATTTGGTAAGAAAAGCATACAAGTATCATAACATTTGAGTGCAAATGTCTGTTACCCCTCTGTGGCTGTTTTTAGTCTTTTGGGGTTTTCAAACAAATTATAATTTTTTTTTAAATTATAAATTGTAAATTGTAATTAATATCTGATTAAATTTGCCTGATATAAAGAATTAGCTCAACATATATGTACCACTTGAATCCTAAGTAATTTCCCAAAGTTGAGTCTAGATCATAAACAGGTCATGTTAGGACCACGTCAAGTGTAAAAGTCATCATAGTAGTAAGCATAAGCAGCAAGAAGCAGAAACAGCAGTTGTGACATCCTAAAGATAAAAATTATTCTCTAACACGTAGGATGAAGTTTCAGCCTTCTTTGGCTTTGTAAAAGTGCCTGTGATTTCCAGTCAGTTTGTATTAATTTTTATTAACTGATCTAATAAAAATTGTTATCTTTTGCCACAACCTGGTACATTAATACATAGCCACAGCTTGAGGGATTTATTTAGACCCTGGAATTTCCTTCGTCACAGTAGGGATATTACCACAGACCTCTCTGCTATCCTGATTTGTACCAGGAGAGTGGAGAAACCAAAGTGTCAGCAAGGTGTGCAAGGAAGAAAATACATGGGCTGAATGGGTCCTGCCAACGGCTTCAATAGAGGGAAGAACCTGGAATCCAGACAACCCTTGAGACAAGCAGAAAGAGACAGGGTTAGTCCCAGAAGGTACCCAAGAAGTACTCTGCATGTTCACTTGTAATGTGTTTCCACATTAACTTCTGGTTTCTACTTTCATTTATAAAAAAATATCTCAGAATTACTCATAATACACTGTAGGAGGTGCTGAGTTCCTTCAAGTCTTTCTGGTTGTAGTGAGAATCAAAAATGTTTTCCATTCTGCAAGAAAGGGCTTGGAGTTCAAAGACAATCCATTGATTGTTTCCACCTACAAGCAGCCTCTTTTCCTCTACCGCAATGTGCAATATGCAGGGCTCAGACAATACGAGACACAACATGACTCCAGGCCAGCTGGACACATTTTTTGTGTATATCCACTGCAGGAGTCAAACTCATTCTGTGGTAGGAGCCAAAAGGACACTTTCCATTAGAGTCCATGAATCAGGACTAAGAAGTTAGGCGTAATTTGAAATTTATGGGGCATAAACTCTTACACTTGGCGTTGCCTGGAACCAGGTCTTGATGTATTTCATGGTGTCATGGTTTAACCCCAGCTGGCAGCTCAGCCCCACACAGCCGCTCGCTCACTCACCCGGTAGGATGGGGGAGAGAATCAGAAGGATAAAAGTGAGAAATCTCTTGGGTTGAAATGAAGACAGTTTAATAGATAAAGCAAAAGCTGCACACAAGCAAAACAAAACAAGGAATTCATTCACCACTTCCCATGGGCAGGCAGGTGTTCAGCCATCCCCAGGAAAGCAGGGCTCCATAACGCCTACTGGTTACTTGGGAAGACTAATAATGTCACTCCAAATGTCCACTCCTTCCTTCTTCTTCCCCCAGCTTTATACACTGAGCATGATTCCATATAGTATGGAATATCCCTTGGGTCAGTTGGGGTCAGCTGTCCCAACTGTGACCCCTCCCAGCATCTTGTGTACCTCCAGCTTCCTCACTGGTGAGGCTGGATGAGCAGCCAAAAAGGTGTTGACTTTGTGCAAGCGCTGCTCGGCAAGAACAAAAACGTCCCCGTGCTATGAACACTGTTCCCAGAAGAAATCCAAACCACAGCCTCATACCAGCTACTAGAAGAAAATTAACTCTATCCCAGCCAAAACCAGCACATGTGGCACCTGCTGTCATTGAGGAAAATGCCTTTAGCATCTTATAAATTTTACCCTTCAAGGGCTTTACAGACAAACTCTTTACTGATTTTACTTGACAAAACTCCAAAAGGACTATCCTCAAAAATATAGTCTTTTGGGTTACTAGCACATACATCTTGGCACCATCTGTAGATACTCCTGGCTAATTTTTAACATCAGGATAACATAGAAATGCTATTCTCAAAAAGCTGTGTGTGTAAAATAAGCATACAGAAATGTTATAAAGCTCTGTGCTTTTCTTCTGTCTAAGTGGAACAGTAATATTTTGAAAGATAGATGATATTATAGCTCTTTAAAATTATGCAGTGAGTTATTACACTGAGCCCTGGCAGAGTTTATGTTTGTTTCCCACATTTAGCTTCCCAGCTGAATTTGAATCATTCCTATGTATAAAATGCTCATATATTTTTTTTGACAGGTACCCACAATTTTTTTAAGACTATTTGCTGCTGTATTTCTCAGAAACATGCAGCTCCTAAAGATGTTTATCATGTGGTATGTTGCAGACAATACAGATTTCACAGTTGGATTCCTGATCTAGGTTAGCCCCTGATCAACATCCAGGCAAGAAAGCCTTGTCTTGGATTGTATTACCTTGTCTTGGATTGTATTACCTTTAATTTCTAAAAAAATGTCAACATCCCTTGAAAAGCCACTGCAGCAATAGATTTACAGAAATTAA
The DNA here is from genome assembly GCA_013399855.1 of Oxyruncus cristatus. NCBI lineage: Eukaryota > Metazoa > Chordata > Aves > Passeriformes > Cotingidae > Oxyruncus > Oxyruncus cristatus. Next base: position 860,249 of record VXAY01002649.1, read on the forward strand.
TTCTACACACTATCCAAATTGCTATCCCTTATCCTGAGTATGAAGATAAAGGTCTTTAATTTTTTTTAAAACATAGGGGACATTTCCACCCTTTGCTCTTGCACTGGAATGCAAGTCTGGAATGGACTAACCCTCTTTTTTGAAAAAAATACAGGGGGAGCTGATAGCTTTAGAGAGCACTTCTGTAACTGAAAACACCACAGCTAAAATACTCTGAATCCTGTGTACTTCAGCAACATCGAGCTGTATGCTGCCTTCCTGAATGTAAACTGGAAAAGGGGCCTGTAGGGAAAATATCAGGGACTATTAATGATGAACTTCTGTATTTGTTATGATTACTTTTCAGACAACATCTAGTATACACAGAAATGAGCACATCTCTTGACATCCTGGTTATTTATACAGCAGACCAAAGGTATAGCTACAGCATCACTTGACTGTTTTGACACAAAGTTGTCAACACTTTTACCTCAGTGTTGTTGTTGATAAGAGTTACAAACCTAGGGACTGTAATGCCTCTGTCCAACCTATTCCCAAACCTAAGTGATAAAAATTATTTGGTTTTACTATCCAGTCCCAGAAAGGTGGTGTAGGAGTTCCTTGATGATTCCCCCGAAATGTATATTTTTGAGTTCATTCTCTCTCCCAAAGGATAAGCATTTTTTTGTTTATTTGTTCTGGTTTGGGATTGATTTGTTTGTTGGTTTGGTTTGGTTTTGATTTCATTGGTTTAACTGTTTATAAGCTTTAACACAACTCACAGGAGAGAAACGAAATTAAATATTTTGTCATGGAAGTTATCAGCTAAGGGCTGGATACACCATGTGTGCAATTCTGATCAGTTCCATTGGCTTCAGTGGGATAAAGTGTGTGCAGCAGTTCATCAGAGGTAAGAATTCATCCTTAAAGTATAAATGACTATGCGAGGAAGTTGTCAGGCTGAGTGAAAAAGCAGAATTACATTATTTGTAAGATCCTGTATCCCACCTTCTCAACTGGTGAGTTTTTCAACAAACTTTAACATTTTTCAAAATCCAGAGGGAAAGATTCAGTAATACTTTGCATTTCAGGCAGTAAGCCTATACTGTAGCATAGTTTATATTTCTGAATACAATTAGGTTTTGCATAAAGCAAGTATTTTGTCAAATATGCTTCAGCCCTTTAGTTAGTAAACCATGCCGAGATTCCAGAATAATTTTTAATAGTATCAATAGAATTATCTTGGAGCAAAAGTAAAGGATTTAATATTTTTAATGAAAGATTCTATATCCAAAAAGACAATAAAACCTTGAAATAAAAGTTTCAAGGCCAATACTTGCATTATTTATACCTGGAATTATGCTCCTTATACCAGTGGAATAACAGGTCTGTAAAACTTTTGTTAAAATCAGTCTTTCAGAGGACTGCATATTACGAATGTTACATATTATATTAGTTACACATTTCTAACTATGGTAGCCCTGTAGCATATTTTAAAAGTCTATAATATTTCAGAGAAGTGCCAGTTCATCCAGCTTTTCACTATACAAAGAGAATATCTTACTAATTTTTACTTAGTTGCATAAATCATGTGAGGTTGCTGTGAAAGTACATAATCATATTATATATATTTAAGTCTCCAGAAGCCTCAAGACTTCTCTTCCTCCCTCCTCAAATGTGTTCTTCACAATTCTGCAGGTCCTTGCTTTCCCATTCCTTCATTCTTTATTACAAAAAGTATCTAAAAAGAGAAACAGAAATAGAAATCAAGAATTACAAACATTAAAAAATAAAATCCCATACAGATTAAAAAACAGATCACCTACCTCATGAATTAGGCCTACAGCAGTTGTTCTTAAAGTAGCCTAGACTCAGTATTCAGGGTTAATGGACCTGGTCTCTTGTTCCTGTTTTCTTCTGTACACCAGGAAAGTAAATTTTTCTTCACAGTCCTTATTTTCGTTGGAATCATATGTAGATTTTGAACATGGACATTTTCTTGTCAGTAGAATACAGCAAGTCCCATGTGGTAACACTCAGTGAGGAAATATCATGTAGATTGTATAGTAGAAAGGCATTTCCTTGTTTGCCATGTATTTTTTTAGTTGAAGGCAGGTCTTCAAGTAATCACTTGACAGGACCAAGTGAGGAGGGATTCACACAGTAAGAATTTACAATTCTTGCATTGTAAACTTGAAGAAGTATGATAACTCAAAAGAGACAATAAGGTGGAAAGTAGAAACATGGAAGATCCATCCAATCTACACTAGATCCTAGGTGTATGTAGATTTTTTTATATTTCATAAATAGCAGTCAGAAATTTCTTTTCAGTGCTAGTTGTAGAAAAATGCTTGTTAATTGAAAATGCTTTTGACTTCATGAGGTTACATGAGTGGTGGGTTGACTTTGGCCAGCTGCCAGACACCCACCCAGACATTTTCACCTTTCTTCTCACCAGGACAAGGGGGATAAAATAAGGTGGAGAAAAAAAAGCTTGTGAGTCTAGATAAGGACAGGGAGGTCACTTACCAAGTACCATCACAGGCACAATACTCACAACTTGGGGAAAATTTAGTTTATTGATGATTAAATTAGTTTTGAATAGAGAAAAAAAATTATAACAACACTTTTTCCCCCACCCACAAATTTTTGTTCCCAGACCTCACTTCGCTCCTTTATTCCCAATTCTTCCACCCATCCTAATATTCAAGCTGCACAGGGGGATGGAGAATGGGGGTGTGTGGTCATGGTCAGTCCAGAATAGCCCTCTTCTGCCAATCCTTTCTCCTCACACTTCTCCCCTGCTTCAGTGCAGGTGCTTCCAAAAGGCTACAGTCCCTCAGGAAAATCTGCTTCCATATGGGCTCTCCACAAGCTCTAGAAAATATCCATCTGCTCCATCGTGGTCCTCTACAGACTGCAAATTCTCTGCTCCAGCACCTGAAGCACTTTCGTCCCTCCTCCTTCTCTGACCATGGTGTCACAGGGCTGTTCCTCACACTTTTTATCTCTGCCATGAAATGTTTTGCCCTTTCTAAAATAGATTTTCCCCAGGGCACTGCCAGCATGACCAAGGAGCTCAGCTATGCCGTGTAGTGGATCGGTTGGAGCCAGCTGGAACTGTTCGTGTTCATTATGGGACAGCCCCAACCTCTCCTCCGCAGCCCCCATGGCCAGCATCTGGGCACCTGCACCCAGGACAACTTAGAGCTTTGATAGTTAGTAATCTCTTCTGCCAACATGAGTAGCTTCTTTGTCTTCTCACAGCAATATGACTTTAATTCAGATGGTGGCACAATAAAAACAATTAGAGAATTAAAGGGCACGAATAATGAATAATGGAAATACCTGGCTTCAGGTCATGATGCCAGACAAGATAACAAAGGGGAAGTAATGAGAAAACAAGCTGATGTATGTTATCTTAAAAAGATAAGAAAATTATATGGTTACATGATCTAAACATTTATCAACCAGAACCAATACCGTTAGAGTGAAATATGAAAGTGTGAAGTACGTTTCTGATGTGATGGAAAACAACAGAAAGTTTATAGGGCCCACACCATACATTTGGAGTTTGAGCAGACTTGCTCCTGCTGACAGACCTAGAACAACAGGCAGGAACCAAGAATGAAACATCCTACATGTGGGTCCCTACAGATCAAGTACACAAGTGGTCCCTACAGGTCAAGTACACAAGTGGGTCCTTATGGCCCAAGTATGCTCAGCATGACATCTGGGCCTGAGGGTCTCAAAGACTGGACTCATCGCTCATACATCACCTGTGAAAAGCATAAGAATTTTCAATAAGTCTGTGCTAAATATATACCATAATTAAAAAAAAAAAAAGAAAAAAAAAAGGAAAATACGGAAATCCTGCAAAAAAAAAAATTGGAAAGCCTTTTTAGTGAAGAAATTCTTCCTTGTGTCCAACCTGAACATCCCCTGGCACTTGAGACAATTTCCTCTTGTTCTATTGCTGGTTACCTGGAAGAAGAGGCCAACACCCATCTGGCTACAACCTCCTTTTAGGTAGTTGTAGAGAGTGATAAGGTCTCCTTTCAGCATCCATTTTTCCGGGCTAAACAACCCAGCTCCCTCAGCTGCTCGTCATATGACTTAATCTCTAGACCCTTCACTGGACACAGAAGTTTTATAGCAATAAACTTTTCAGGCAAGGAGCCATCATATTAGTGGTGATATAATTTGCTGGAGGGAACCTCTGCAGATACCACTTCTATTATAGTTGAACAAATACGTTGTGAATAATTGGATGAATCAAGCATGTTTCTATTCAGGAGTTATTCAAGAGTAGCTTACAGTTTCTTCAATTTTATTTGTTGTTCAGAATCACACGGTGGATACTTAGGTGAACGAGTTTTGTTCTGAAGGTTGTTCACTAGCAAGCAGTTCATATCAACATTGTGCAATTTAAAACGTTTAAATCAGATTTCATTGCTTATGTGCATCACATATGTTTGGATCTGATTCCTGCCAGTATTGTTCTTAGAATCTAGAATACAATGTGAAGATTTACTTAAACATTCAAAACCTAGATTGATCAAATATTCTGCAGCAATATTTCTGTGAACATTCCTGCCTTCACAAAAGACTACAGAGAGTAAACCCAAAGCATCAGCAACATAAATTTCTCCTTTTTTTCCCATTTTTTAATTTTATCCTGTATTTATGGATTGAATGTGCCATATTTGTTGAGACTAAATGCTAAATTTTAAGTGAAAGCATATAAATAATGTGAAAATATCTGAAAAATTATCAATTTTCACTGCACTCATTTTCTGCACACTGTAGACACAGTTAAATCTTGAAGCAGTCACATGCAGTGCTTTGAAATTCAAAGTTATATAGTTTTCCGTCCTACACAATTTTTTAGGGTTTTCAGATGCCATTTTCTTCAAGAGTACATGGTGTACCCTATGTTTAGGAATGGACAATTTGTAAAAATTCTGAAAGCAGGGAAATGTGTATTTTTTAAGGTTGCATAATTTTCAGAGTTTAATATTTGAAGTTAAAATCTGCAGAACCTCACTCCTTGATGTGAGTCAGATCTTAGTCTTCATCAAAGTAAATCAGAAATGTAGATGAAAGCTATGAAGGGAACCAGACCTATCATTATACGATAAGAAAAAATCCCTAACCTATGAGGTCATGTAAAATACAGGGACTTTTTTTTCTCATTTGTCCTTTTTGCATGATTCAGAATAATCCATGTGTGGTAAGAGAAGAGGTAATATCTAGAATAATGCCATTAAAAAAGAAAAGTAAGAAATTTAGCACAAAGTTACCAAGGAACGAACAGTTAGTCTTTCCAACAAGATCAAGAATAAATAACACACAAAAAGTAGGATCTACCTCACTGCCGTATTATTCTCCAGAAAATTTCTGGAAATGTGTTTCAACTAAATCACTAACCAACAGGAAGATCCTTACTATGATGAAACAGGTGGCAACATCACAGAAAAGATGAAAATGGTGCTAACACAACAGGTATAATTTCTTCTGCTCCATACAATCACACCACCTGCCTAGGAAGAGTAAACACACAAACAGCAAATCTAAGCCTGCAGAAAAGAAAGTCACTTAAGATAACGAATGTTCAAACTGCTCTAACTTTTATCTTCCCTCACTCAAAAAATATCCTCAGAGGGAGTAGACAGGAGTTTTAGCTTACTGAACTTTCTGTTCCTCACTATCAGTACACAAAAGCTCACGAAAAAAAACCAGCCAAATATTCAGCCCTCAAGCTAACAGGCCCCAAGATCTCAAAATAATTTCTCTAAAAACCATAGCAACAAAAAAGTGAAGCAAAATGATGCTGAAAAGTTCCACATTATGGTTAACTCTATTTCTCAGTAAGCCAAATATGTGTGTGTGTATGTTGTGCAGAATGAAAGGTGGGTGACAGAGAACATTTTGTGTTCTACAAAGCAGTCTCAGAGTCAAAGAAATAACATGTTATGAATTAAACTAATTTCTTTTTAACTATGGTAGAAACTTTTGGAATGTCCCATATTCTAGTTTACTAATATGCATTTTGCTTAGCTCTACCGGGTCAAAGACATACTGCAAAAATGACCCCATTTTGCTTTCATTTAGGGAGACAGGGATTTCTAGGGCCAGTCCTAAGTCTGGAGAGAAGGAGCCTCTGATTAAATCTTGTCTTGGAAGGGGACAGCAATAGACTGAACATGCCTGTCTAGAAGTGTTTTCAACAAATAATTTTAGACCTTAATTCACCACCTAACCAACCCAGTTATTTCAGCAGAGTCAACTATATCTAAATAATTTCCCACAGTTGTTTAACCTCATCTTTAAAATCTTGTTTAACTTCTTTAAACCTCTCATCTGAGTTATACTTAAAAATCCCTAACACCACAGTTGCCTTTGGCCAATTTTCTTAGGGTTTATGTGTTCTAACTGTTAAAAATTCCTCAATGTTAAATCCAAATTTCCCTTGCTGGCATTCATGGCTATTTCTTTTCCAGTCTCCAGTGGATATGGAGCATGCTTTATTCCTTCCCTCTTTACCTATCTTACAATTTATCTTTTATGTACTACAAGATTAATTTCTCTTCACGCTCTGTTCTTTACGCTAAAATACATCCCCAACAAAATTAAAAGGAGAATTGTGGCTTCCAGTTCCATCAGAAAAATAAATACAAGTCTCAAGAAAAGCTATGGTGACATCTTGTGAGCTTGAACACTTTTTAGCTGGGAAATTGTTATGTCTGCCTCTTGGCTTTCCTCTTTTTGAAAAATATTTAATTATTGTAAAAAACCAAGTTCTTTTATTTCTTCATAAGTTAAGAACTTTTTTTTAGTTCTCAGGTGAATTTATTTTTCGTATAATGCATTTTTAATTAGCAGCTGTCTGCTTCAAAACACGTTTCTTCATATTATTGACATTAATAAACCACAGTATGAAGTTTATCGTGTCACAACCTGTAGCCATGAAAAAAAAAAATGTGAAAAAAAGTTACATCACCTGTGGAGGATTATACACTCTAAAAATAGTCAAGATTAAAAGACTTGTAGAGAGAATGATATTAACCAAGATACATAGGAAAGAAAACATCTCAATTATAAATAGGTTTTTAAAAAAGTATTACTGTTACCTTCTTTCAGCAAGAAAATTAATCTTTAAAATATATTTCTACTTACAGAATGTCTCCTAAGGCTGTGACCTATTCAGGTGACATTTTAATCTATAAAGACTGCATTTAAGCTTAAATAAACCATTTTACTTCCCACAGTAACAGACTAAGAGCTCATGGTCAGTGAATTATGAAGGGAAGTAGCTTACTGGAGAATGAACAGTAATTTCTTGAGTTGCATTAACTTTACTTGCTTGTATTTGTGCCAGTACGATTTTCAGTATAGGCTGTTCAGAATACAGTTCATTGCCTAGCACCTAGACTTCACGTTTCCCATCACTCTTCTTCATATAACACACATAAGATGACCTTTTGCATTCTCTCAATTAGTAGATAGAATGCTTGTTCTGAGAGCTGCATGTGTAGTTTTGCCTTGTAAGGACCGCTACTGACGCTGCATCTTTTAGCAGTCTCACCGTTAATAACATCCAGATTCAATGCCAGTAGATAAGAGAAGAGAAGAGAAGAGAAAAGTTGTTGCTATTGGTGGAGGCTTTGGAGTCTGGAAGGGAGGTCTCTGCAACTGATCTGGGTTTAAGCCACGATAGTGGTTTGTGCACCCAGTGCTGTAATTAGAGCTAATTCCTATGCAACTGCCTGCGGGCCCTCCCTAGCAATGATTCTGGGTTAATTAAGCTGTTATCCTGAAAGATTTTAAAACCTTAATTTCAGGCTATCGCTCTTGACATTTTAAGTTAATTTCTTGCTTTTTCCCTTATATTTCTCTGTAGCCAGTTCATTTGCCTTCAGTCTATCTCACTTTGATGCTTCATGTAATTTTTACCTGATCAAAGTAGCTGATTACAATCTTTTTAAGGTAGCCTATTACAAAAAGGAATAATCAAACTAGTCCACATTAACAGCTTGTTGACCAGAAGCAATGCTCTCACTTGGTACTACCTGACAGCTTTTCAAACAGAACTGAATGGATGGGACAGGTCAGGCTCTCTACTTGTTACGGTTCAAGGCCAGCACATGGACATGATAGAGAAGAGTCAGAAATGTATGGCACTGATACTAAAGGCAAACACCCACAGAACCAGCCTACCTCTGGTGGGTAGCTCCTTGAGGGAGGTATCTGCGAGACCCCAAAGCTCCTGGATACCAGTGTCCAGAGATTTCTGGCTTCATGAGGCAGTGCTTTACACATTTGAGGGTTACGGTTAGTGAGGTGATCCCTGCTTTAAGAAGTGCATTCACAGAACCCCATTATAAATTTGCAATCTGGAAAAAGTCAGGGGCTAGGAATAGACCATCAGTCAGCAATTTGCCTTTTTGAGCAGCATGATCTTGTGCCTTCATGTGAACTTTAATCAACTAATTTAATCATTAATTTGAGAAAGAAATTAAAATGTTTTTCAGAATGTGAATTTCAGGGGATCAGCTCTTTTCCAGAAATCTTCATGCAAGGCAGGGGTTTCCCCTGATATGGAGAAGACTATGGCGGGGTCTCCCAACTATCTGGCAGTGATCATCACCTGTGAATGTCCTGCTGTTAATTAGTGCCATTCTGTAGTTCCTTTTTTCACAGAAACCTATCTCATGTAATGCAGCAGATTGCCATGCAACGGATCAAAGTAAGTTTTTGTGGTAGCTCTATTATGACTTTCACAATTTTTGTCAAGATGACTTTGTTGCCAACAAAAAAATTCATGTAGTTTGCTTATTTTACCTACTATATACATTTAAAATAAATGATTAAATCCAGTGTTTTATGTTAATAAAAAGCATGGAAAGACATGGAATGGGCGATGCAAAAATTAATTGGACGCATCTCATTTATATAATTTTCAAGCATTTGAAATGGCAGAAAATATATTGCTATTAGGAACAAACGCAAAGAAATCTTCAAAGAGTGGTTCAGACAATATCTTGGTCATGTGGTGACCAAGCAGCAGTGTGGACCAAGCAGCATTAAAGGCAAGGAACTGGTTCCCTTTTCCACCTCCCTTCAGAGTAATTTCTGCTGATACAAAGCCAGTCTCTTATACACAATCGGGCCCACCCACCCGTCCTTGGATGGAGCAATACATTTCCATTTCCAAAGTAGCAGCAAATATGTTGATGCATTTTTGAAGCATCTTACTCTTTGCTTCAGTGGTGGGAACCTTTGGAGAGAGGCTAAGGGAATGCTGTCCTATAGCATTTGCTTAGACAATCTCTAGGACTTCACGTGCAAAAGTCATCTCTCAGACCTTTTCCCATGCACATTTTACAAAGTGGTGCCTTACAAATTGTCATACTAGCATACAAGGTAAGTAATAATATATAATTTGTTCAATATTTTTAGATAATTTTAGAGTGTTGTTAAGGTGCATTAAAAATTTTTGGAGTCTTTACTAAAAGTTCTTGTGAAGCAGCTTTTATTTTTTGTTAATATTTATATTTATATATTTAAGAAAGCTAGAGAATAACAGGATTTTAAAACAAAAATATCTGCTAATTTGATGAATAAAACTGTATAAAGCTGTACACTTCTTTTGGTTAGTGTAAATAAACAGCTCCAAGAATACAAGAAAATATATAATTTGTCTCAAGATTGGGACTGAACTCCATAAAACTTTCTACAGCAGACATTAATTATTTTTAACTGAGTTTTTTTGTTTGTTTTTTTTTTTTTAAGATTTCATTTTGGCTTACAGGATAATTTTTCCTTGCTTTCTCATTTGTACAACTTAATGTTTTCATTCCATTTTGAATTTAACATTAGAAAAATTTGAAATATAAAAACAGTTGAAATAATCATGTTTTGTACAAAGTAATCAAAGAATATGACAAAGAAAATCAAACAAATAAAAGTATGACAATTAATGAGCTAAATTTCTCATATCACATTTACATTTTAGGGTAGGCAATAAAACATAAATAAAATCTTCCTAGAAGAATTAATGATCCTTGCTTATTTGAATTACAAGCACAATATATTTGAAAGATACTGCAGGGAACATAAAATTACATTCTCTTTCCTCTTTTCTCTTTATTAGAAAATTCTTACCCTGCTTCAGCTATTAAGAAAAATCTAAAACAAAAAAAACCCCAAAAAATATTTCCCCTATTTTGAGGACTAAAGATACTCTGTTTTTCACATCCTACGCTAAAAATGTAGTGAACATAAAAGAAGGCCTCATCATTCCAGAAATGCTTCCAATTGTAAATGGTGTTCATGGGTTTACAAGTTTTCAGAGGATTATTTTTTGGGTGCACAGTCTGAAGGACCCAGATACAGAGGATAAAAGAGGGTTGTCAGGCAGGATGAAGAGAATAGAGATGTTCAGGTAAGGAAGAAAAGAAAGAATAAACCAACCTAACAACAAAACTAATGAACCATAATTTCCTGGGGATTAATTATATTGCTGTCATGCCTAGATCGTGGTTTTTGTAAGATCTAAAGAAAATTATCTTAGAGAAACTTACAGCCTTGTCAATTGTAACTAAAAATGATGAATTGTCAACATAATTTGCAGAATACTGGTAGACAAGCAGGTACGTGTGTCTGATTTCCTTTGGAAACCAGGCTAAACCAGCTTGAAGTTTCATTTCTGCTTGGAGGATGCATTTCCAAACCTCAGAGGAGCATTTTCCTGGAAGGCCCAGTGATAACCCTAGGAAATGGGCAAGGCTAATGTGAGTACTGTGCCATCAGGGCAGATCTTGGTGACAAAGCCAACTCTAAGAAAAAAATTGAGTCCCTCACATTACGTTGGTAATAACATCATATTCCATTTCCCAGCAGAGTAATCAAAAGTAAGTCCTATGTAAAATGCTTATGATACCAATGCTTTTCCTGTGTTTGCACTCAACTATGTCAATATAGACATGAAGTGCATTATTTCCCAATGGATTTTGCAAGTATTTAGACAGTATTTGGAGCCCTGGAATAAACAAAAAAACCCACTGCTAAATCATAAAACTTATGCTTAATCATCTTTTATGTTAATATGAATCATCTATAATAATAATTAATACTATGCCAATCATCTTTTATACTAATATAATAAAATAACCGATTCATTTTACTTTTGCTGAGCATTTGCAATTTTGTGTCTGTAACTTCTACTGACACGAATAAGACCGAGGTTATAAACGGCATTTGATTTTCTTTCATGCATCATATGAAGTGTGACACATTGCAAGTACTGTTACCATCTTTTTTATTAAAGTTGAACCTACACTCCTGCTTAATTTGCTTCAGCATGTCCTATGGAATTGCCATTCTTCAGAAGAAGAGCTGTGACATCTGATATTGCAGAAAGAACTCAGATGACTGCAGACAGGATGTCTTGCCAGGACAAACTAGTATACAACCTTCACTCACTTTCTGTCAGAGAAGAGTGACAGGTATTGATGAGGAACATACTTTCATTTATCCAGAACACTACTCTTTCAAGCAGCAGACAGTAAGGGGAGGAGGGGGGCAGGCAGGGGGAGAGATGAGGAGACAAATTTCTAATTGATCCTTCATGCCCCACACGTTCTGTCTTGATAAGGTGTGTTGGGTCTGGCTCCATTACTGTTATCTGTCTTCATAGCATCTTGTATGGTGCTGCATTTAGGATCTGTGACTAAACTAGTGTTGATAACACAATAGTGTTTTACTTATGGCTGAACTGTGCTTGCACAGTGAATAGGCCGCTGGTAGGCAAGAAACTAAGAGGGGCCAAAGCCAGGACAGCTGACCTGAATTGACCAAAAGGATATTCCACACCATATGAAAGTGTGTTCAGCAATAAAAGCTCGAAGAAAGAAAGAGTAAGTGATGATGCTTGTGTTTATGGCATTACAAATGCTGAGGCCCTGCTTTCCAAACACTGAAAAGTAGTGCATGAATACCATTTTTTCTTTCCTTCCACATGCAGCTTTTGCTTCAACCCTTAGACTGTTTTGATCTCAATTCACGAATCTTTTCACTTTCTATTTTCTCCTCATAGCAGAGGAAAAGGAGCAAGCAGGTGACTGGGTTCTCAGTTGCTGGCTAGGCTCAGCCCACTGCATACGTTTTATGATTTTCACCTAAGCCAAAGCAACTCTGATACTGGGCTTTAGTTCAGGCTTTGCCTTTATCAGTAACATAAAACAGCAATAATGCCAGTAAGACACTTGCAGGTGTGTCTCAGAGCCAACCTTTCTATGACTAATTTCTTGCTAATCTTAGCAACAACATTATATGCTCATGAGTTAACTTCTGTTGAATGGTTTCTTTACTGCATACAATCCAAATATGCTCTGCATCAGCAGTAGCAATATAAACCTCCTTATTTCCCATATTTCTTCACAAACATCTACACTAAACAATGCAATAAAAGTCCTTTGCTATTAACTTCTGTTGTCAAGCTGAGCTTTTTCACAGTGAAGCACTTTCTGAAGCACTGAATCAGAGAATATTTAGTCATTTATTTTACACAAACATGCTACAGGCCGTTTACCTTTTCCTTTCAAGGAGCACTATGCACTGCATTTACATGTTTTGCTGCATTTAAGTATCAAGTGCTTTTTACTTCCTTATGACTATTATATACAGCATGAAGGCAGCGCATTGCAGCAGCTAATTCTCGTGCAGTAGTGATTACTTAGTTCCCAAATGCAACAGTTTTACTACAAAAGGCAATTTTAAGTAGATGACCAGCATGTTACTGTTGTGTGTTTATCCACTTCTGGAGGGAAATAAGGTATCTTTTCTGGTTTGCATTGTGCTGTTTTAGGCATGCCATTCAAAGTGACAAAGAAAAGCTTCAATAAGTTAGCAAATGTAGCCCCTTATCTTTTAAATCATGCTTTTAACACAAGGCTTTGGAAGCTAAATTTCTAGTTTTTGAAAAACTGAGACTGACAGTCCTGCATCACACAACTGCATAAAAAAGGAAGGCTTAGTGACAAATGAATCATTTTACAGACTATAATCTATTATATCTAAACCTTTTTTCTTTTTCTGAGTCAGATACTTTCCTAGATATCGCTTTCACACTGCCTAGGTCTATGAAATCACCAACAAAATATTGCTTTTATGCACAATGCCCAGTTAAACTTCCCCTTTTTCAGCCCTACTTAAGATTTTCCAAAGTCAGTCTTGACTACCTTGAAAGAACCTGTCCCCATGGGTTTTTTCCAGAACAGTACCTCCAGGAAGTGATAAAACTGGAAAAATGAATAATACCCTGACTCATCCAGACAGAAGGTTGTTAAATGCCTGACAGGTGATAACAGATGGGATTAAAAATGAGGAAAAGTGTCTCAATATGATGTTGAAGTAAGGAGAAAAAGCCTTTGTCCTTGAAAAGGAAAAGGATAAAAGACGAATGTCTTTGTTTTCACATATATGAAAGATCTGAAATGGAGATGTCCTTATCTTTTGCTTTCAGTGATGCCACTCTGGGTTAGATATGCTCAGAGCACCCCTGCCAGTCAGGGTAACATACAGACACCCAGTTTGTGAATTTTTAAGGTCTCTGGACAGAAACAGATGCTAAGCTGTTCTACTTTGCCAATATGGGAGTTCACCTGTCCTTTTCTAGTAGAAATGTACATAACAAACCAGGTTTCTGGTACAAATCATAGGCTCTATGAGTGATGTGAAGACTCAGTAAGGAAAATATTTGTGAGGAAGATATGAAGATTCTTTATAAATCTGTTATTTATGGGCTTAACTTTGAATGGAGATCTTTAGTTTAGACTTAAAATATTTTGGCTTTGATATTTGGAAGTGATCCAGCAAATCTTAGTCCCCTCACATGTATCATATTAATTTCATTTAAAAGTCTCTATCAATCCTTACTTGTTGTCACTCTCAATAAAAGAAAAAAAAATTATATTTACTTGTTGCTACACAGAAAATAGGGACAAAATGTTTTTTTTCCATAAACATCTAAATGTAGCATACTTAACAATTTTGCTTTGATGAATCGAGCCAACAAACTGTAGACAAGAAGTTTAGTCTTTATTTAAGAAGACAGCAGCTACCAGTACTACAAGTTTCTTTGCCATCAGCTAGACCTAGTGTTTTATAGTCTTCCTTTCACTTCCCAGGCATTGTCATTATTTATTGCTGTATCAGTAGATGATCTTTGTTTAATTTAGCAGCTCGAAATATGAAGAATTCTCCAAATAGCCTTCATTACCACGACCAGGAAAAAGGTGGCAGTTCTTGAGGACAGGATGTGTTAAAGCTATATGTGCATCGTGTGTGTGATGCATACTTACTCGTCTGAAGCAAAGACAACTAAGCACAGCCCGAGCAGACCCCAGCAATAAAAACACGCCGCAACACTGACACCTGTTGGTAACAAGTGTGCCAAACTGTAACAGCATCTTTACAGTCCTACATTTTCAGAAGACCCGGGAGCTCAACCTAAATCAGTACGCCTCCACCTCCACATGTGAGTCACCCGGATATGAAGAACTAAATGTGAGACAAAAACCTGAAGACTTGATGGATAGTCTTTCTGGAAGCAGATATTCATATCTCCCTGATATCCATGTGCAGCATAGGTCTAACAACAGGTACAACAAATCGATACACAGCAAGACGTAACTCATGTCTAGAGACTTTCAGCATTCCTGACATCTGCATGTGAACTGTAGCAAGCAATACATCCTGAAAAGCACTGAAAGACATATAGTAAATTAGTCACAAAAGCTTTTCCATCTGGATCACTCTAAGTGTAAGATGGAACCTGGAAATTAAATACCAGACTTCAGGACAACAGCAGCTTAAATGAAAGCTATTTAAGAACAAATTAGCAATGTGGAACCTTTTTCATTGTTCCCTTCCTGCAAAAGAGTGAGATGAGTTTGATCAGAATAATAATGCACTGTGGCATTCGTCCTATCCTAGCAGTCGTCTGTGCTTCCACATGAGCTTTTTAATGAGGAATTGCTAAATGAGGAGGTAAGCTTTACAGGAAAAAACCAACCAAACAAACAAACAAAGAGGCAACTGGATCTGCTTGCTTTTCAGCATAACAACAAGCTTCTCTACTGGTTGCCTTCACAGACAATAAAGACTCACTACTGTAATCAGCTACTATAATTACCCTCCAGACAAAGATGTGTGATTTGAGAACTAAGGCTTTCCAAGTTCAGCACCTAATGACAAAGCCAACTTTCATGACCCTATTCCACAGTGTATTTAGCAAAGAAAAGTGTCACATTAGTAACAACCATCTAAACTCTGACTGACTTAAGAAGCAATGTTTCAGTATGTTCCCTGTTTTCTACTCTGTGTATGGCTCCAGCATTTTTGGAAAGAAGCAACATCAGCAACAAATTGTACACTAAATTGAACTGGCAGCAAATCCTGTAGTCATTCAAGGTCACAATAGTCTTGTCTTTACTTGTCTGGAGATTGGTAGCCTCCTTTTCAACAGTTAAATAATTAATTCAGCCTTCAGCACACTAAAAAACATTTCCTCTTCCAAGGTAAATGAGAGTTCAAATAACCCTCCTGTTCCCAGTTCGTGTCTTGTATGGGCTCCAGCACTCTCCCTGTGACCTGTTTGCCCTCCTTTCCTCAGAGGAATGGTGTTTTGACCAAAGAACATTAATACATCTCCTCAACACAGTACTAACTCCTAGATGTGCAGTATGCCCTATTGTGATGTCAGCACTTACAGGAAAGAAAATGAAGACTAGTATCCACCCATTTATTCAAATCTGCAGAAAGCAAGTTAGACTGGCAGGCCATGATTAGCCAAACTGAACTGTGTTCAGAATAAGATTTAAGCCTGATAGTCCTAGAGGGCTCTTCTCCCCCCAGCTATATCATGATTTATTCAGAGGTAATTTTCTGTGACAGTCATTTGCATCTGAGATGCAAAGTACAAAATGGTCAAGATTCACCTGAATGCAAGGTGATCAAATATGTGAATAATGAAAATACTGAGCTTGTTATACAGAAGGGTGAAAGAGAAATGATGTAAGTACTTTTATTTTTGCTTTCTTTATTGTAAATACATTCGAGTTAATATGGATCCAGCATGATGCTCTGAGTCACAAGGAAATGTGGCATTCCTAAACCAAACCGCAGGAGTCAGTGACTTGAAACCTGTTACTCTCACCTTGCTCATTAAAACAAAAAGTTTTATTCACAGCAGGATAAACATGCCAAACAAAACTCGGGAAAGAGAAAAAAGAACTCCACCCTACTGGTAACATCTCCCATGAAAAGTACCTGTGGACTGTTTGCTGAGAAAGGACCCTCACATATGCTGACAACATTAGCAAATTTTCATTAGTGCAGGGACCATATATTACTAGATGTTTGTGAAACAATTGGTCTACAGATCTAATCAGGGAATCTGGAGATTAAGCCAGTGAATATATCAAATCCTAACATTTCTGCAGCTCCTGCACAGCTTACCAATTCCTTCAATACATTACAAACAATTCAGTGTTAGTCTTTTTTTGTAATAGTTTTAACCACATTTACTGCTGCAGGGTTTTGGGTTTGAGGTTCTGGGATTTTAGTAAAGGAATTATGCAAGTACTGTATTAAAGCCAAAATGCACATTTCATGCTGAACTAAAACAAGTGACTTGTGAGTGACAAAATAATTATATATATCCTGGGTGTTTAGCTATTCTTATATTATAATTACTACCTTTGCTGCATTAGGAAGAATAGAGTGTTCTCAAAGATCAAGAATTTTTATGAGTCGATACACAAGAATGCAACTTTCTTAAAAACATATTCTCCAGCAAATTAAAAATTTGTCTGCCACCTCTCAGTAAATTTGTGTTGCTGAGCACTTGTTATTAACTTAACTTGTTTTAAACTTTTTATCGAATGACCAGCCTTCTTCATGATCCATATCAGTTTTTTGTTAGTGATCACTCCATCCTTCACATCAGAATCATTATTTCAGAATATAATGTAAAATGTCAATATTGGTTTGTTGTTTCTATAAAGCCTCTCATACCTGATTTAGCGACAAAGCTATCTGAAGGTATGTAGATGTTTCTTGGGGATAAAAGTGAAGCATTTTGCTATTACACCTGCAGCATCATGTAGTATTAAAGACTACTTTGGTGTAAACCCCTATTTTGCGTATACTTCGCAGTCATGGAGGTGGTAAAAATCTGAGCAGTGGAATTTCATAAAAAGCAGAAAAAAACCCACTGAAAAGTGGTTCTCTGGGATTCATGAGATCAGGTTTGTAATTTGAAGAGCAAGGTAAAAGGATATTAACAATTTAACCCAGCTAAAGGCTTGGCTGCAGATGCATTATAAAAGCCATTTAGATATTTGACTGATTCCTCATTTTATGAAATTGGACATAATATAGGCATAATAGTATCATACAAACACTTCACCTTTTTCAGAAAAATCAAATGAGTACAAAAATATTTTGTGAATGCTGAACAATGAATATAGTTAGCAGTGTTGCTCAAGCTATTACCTGACTTAAAATAGATTAATAATATTTTGAAAACAGCACAATCGTGTCAACCTAAAACTCCGTGTTGGATTTCCTCCTATTCTGGGGCAAAACAACCTCATCCAGAACATCTTCAAGAAACTGGTGCCAGGTTCTGTCTTCCCAGAATTCCTGCCCACAGCAGCAGGTATGCTGGCCAGGAGCCACTACTTCTCAGTGCAACTAAACATCATCAACTAGCTAATCAGTGATCTCCTGCTTCTGTAATGGACACTGCCTATTCCACCTTTCAAGGTGGAATGAGCTCAGCAAAAGCTGAGAAATTCTGTTTCTCATACAGGAAATGTGCCTCAGTGGCTGGCAGCACATTCTGTTTGGAGGTTTTTTTATTAGCCTTAGTTAACTGGGAAGAGGAAACTTTTTCCCTCCACTTCTGACAAAGACATTCCCTATCCTCTCCTGCTATTCTTGTGCATTCTGCAGCGCTCTTCTATATGTCTCCCGCAGAAACACTATACTGTTGTTATGAAATACTCAGAATATTTATAGCAACAGGACTTACCTACCAAAATAAGAAGGATTTGCATTTTCTGATATGGGATTTTGACCAGTCATCACACTAATAAAGTGCATTGACACCCTGTCTTCTCTGGCAAAATTGCAGTCATTTTGCTGGGATGAGGACCCAGCCACAGATAGCTGTGTCTGTGCTGTTGCCAAATGAGATTATTATAATACATTATACATGTTTTGAAGACCACCTGGAAGCTACAGCTAGAGCAGTATGTAGCTGGCCATGAGATTAACAGAGTCAGCTCTGAGGCACATAGTACGTTAACTTTCCAAACACTGCACTTTCCACCCATTTTCATATGGCTGCAGAGGACGTGGCACCCTGTGAGGTCCTGCGTGAGGCAGCCACAGACAGCCTGGCCCTCTTGCACACGGAGCACTTTAGAGCTGTGCCAGCTTAGAATCTCAAGCTGGAGAGAACAATGTCCTCACCTACGTGGCAGAGCCCACAGCTATACATTAAGTGATCAACAGAGTGGAATACACATTGATTTTTCACAGACCTTTGCTGTAATAACTGATTTTTAAGTTTTTGGTACAGAGCAACTGTGATCCATATATAAATCTTGACATATACTTGTGGAGTGTTGTATAGGAGTGCCTCTAGCACCAGCAGTAGCAATATATATTGATATATTGTTAAAAATCCCATATTTAGAGATCAAAGCATGATCTATTACTCTCAAGAATGATATAAAAATACTGAACAGCAAACAAGGAAATACAACTTTGTCTACATTTTCTTCTGTTAGAGATCAAGCAATTGGGCTTCTTTGGCATTGATCTTTATGTGTCCCCACTGTAGCTTGCACATTATTTTCCTGACAAGCCCCATCCCTCATATCACTGATGGATTTATATTCTGCTGAGCTCCACTGAGTACTCAGATAGTCAAAATCTGATCTCATTACATGTGTGTCAGCAGAACTAACTCCAGGGAAGTCAATGGAACCAAGTTAGATTTACAGACTTGGAGCCAAATATTTAATTCACCACCTAACATCTGTCATAACCTCAAATTTTAACTCTCCATGGATATGACCTACATTCCTAAAACTTACAGATGGTGTGTTAATATTTCTATAAAAAGAAAATTCTTGCATTCCAGAGAAATATACCCAGATCTTCTCATCTAAGATATCTGACACGCACCCTAATTCCTCAAGGCCCATTTATAAGGGCAGCCAGTTGGAGCTAAGACAAAAGGAACGGGAAGAGAAAAGAAGACAGCTATGTCAACTGAAATGTCAAGGTGCTGGCTAGCCTAAAGCTCAGTTCCAAAAGTAATTGGAAAGGGGAACTCATATATATATATATAAATATATATGAGGTTATATATATAAATATATATATATATATTTACCATTACCACATATCTGCTGATTCCCATGTATTAAATCTTTCAGTGACCTCATCAAAACTGTGCTTGTCCTGAAAAGTCTGGAATCATCAATCCTTGCTCAGAACAACTTTGAAATGATTTTTCATTTAGCTTCCGATGACGGAGTCTAAAATATGTGCTGCTTCAGAGTTAAGCACAGAGTTCTCATGTTTGGACATACTTTCTTCAGTTAGGCTTTTTCTCTGTGCATTTTGCACTGCAAAGAGCATTGATTAATGTGAATGTTTTAGCTGTAGTTGTTGTTTGTGTATAAACTTTTGTTAAAACAAGTACTGCAGAATAAATGACCTTTATACAGACACCTATTAAGGCACTAAAAGGCTTGGCTACATTCATCTGAGACGCGTATACATAATGTTTGGAACAATAAAGGGATCAGCAGCTGCAAGGGGGTTGAATTGAATTCTTTAACAATAGAAAAGTTTTTCAGGCCCAGATACCAGCAAAGAGAATTTTTTGCAGATAATCCAGAAGAAAGAAAATAATAAAAAAAAATGCTAGCCAACTTTGCAGCAGTTAGCATAAGGGTGCCATCTGAAACATGTCAGCTTAAGAGTGCCCCAGAGTACCATTCTTTTACACAACCATAGTATTCAGAACTGTTTCCCCAAATAATCCCAGATGGCAAGCCACAAAATTTCAATTCATTTTAAA
This sequence comes from Oxyruncus cristatus, assembly GCA_013399855.1. Lineage (NCBI taxonomy): Eukaryota > Metazoa > Chordata > Aves > Passeriformes > Cotingidae > Oxyruncus > Oxyruncus cristatus. Next base: position 880,398 of record VXAY01002649.1, read on the forward strand.
AGCTTTCTTTGCTGTTATTACGTGATTGAAAGTGCAAAAGCAAGTTGCCATTCTCATGGCACTATTTGCATTGGCTATTATCCCCTAAAATCCCCTTTAAACAGCTACATTGTCAGCCCATAGGCCTCATTTAGAACTACAAAAAAGCCCAGATTAATTCGATCAAAGGGAAAGCCAAGAACAAAATGCACTTTTCAAACTGTATCAGAGTAGGTTCCCTTTACAGATCGCTGCATGGCTAGAGCAATGCAAAAAACCCTTGCCTGACATAAAGCCTCGGCAGTAACAGAAATAACTGTGCATGTTTCACATGAAGCTTTTGGGGCTCTTCCAGGGTAAATCTCTCACTACAAACGATTACAATAAAATATATTTAAACATAAGTAAATTAAGTAGCAAGCATCAGTTTTTGCCCATTTGGCTTTCTGCCACCACTTTCAGGAGGCGCTGGTGTAGTTAGTGCACGGATAACTTAGCCAGCTACAGACATTTCTGAAGTCTGTGCGCACTGGACTTTTTAATTAATTAACAGTGAGCAATGAAACTTCCAAAGGATACAGATAATGCCCCCAGAATTATTTTGTTGCTATTGTAAAAAAACACAACCATCATCATCACTGATGAAGAAAAGGAAAAAGAAAAAGCTACTGGTATCATTTCTGCAAAATATTCTATTTCATAGCCTAAGGTGAACCATTTCAAGTCAAGCGTAACACAAGTCCATAGATCTATAGCCAAAAAGTCTCTAGTGGCTTTTCAGTCTCACCTTGGGTTCGATGGCAGGCAATAATGCTGATATTTTTGTTTTTCACAGAGGCTCGTTTGGTGTCTCTGCACCGTCTCGCTTTCTCAGTCTCTACTGGAGTTTGCTTAGTGATGCTGCTGCCATCGGTTCTCTCGCCCTCGGTCTGAAGCAGTTTCTTCAGCAGCTGCTTTTGTGTATTGAGAATGACATTTTAGAGAGTAAAGAACTGCAGCACAAAGGTAGAGCAACTGAACATGTGCAGCAATATGTGCCATTGCCTCTTAAAGGACACATCAGGCTGAGACAGACATGCTGAAAAGCTGAGCAGCTGCAACTAATATTAAAGTCATTTGCTCCAGGATGGAGCTGCCTTAATGCTTTTGTTAGCCACTACCAATGGGGTTTAGATTTTTGAACAGTACCCTTTTAATATAGCAGTTGTATTTGTTTACTTCTTGCATTTTATGGAGTAAGTGTTTTTGTGGTGTTAGTAACAAATGTTGTGTAGCAAGAAAGTGTTCCTGTGAGACAGAAATAGCTGCCACTGAGAAAAAAAGGCCTTGAAAATCTATGTAATAAATGTATATTTGTATAAACTCTTAATTCACTGGTGTACCAACCTTGTTTTACTTCTTCTAGCTATGAAAGCCATTATTTGTGATCTTGAAGATAAAAAGTTAATGTAAAATTAGCTATGTATTTCAAGGGTGCATAATTTTTTTTAAAACATGCAGTTACACTGTGAAAGAGTACATATTCAATTAGACACAGAGTCTGAGTTTTTAAAAATCTGTCATAACATTTGTATGTAATTTCACATATTCAATGGAAATAAATGCCAGAAGTTAAAAGAAGTCAAAATTAGGTGTTTGGGTCTTTGTATAGGGTAGTACACAAAAAAGTACTTTAAATAAGATGCTTTTTCCTCAAAAAATAAGATAACTTCAATTAATTTTGTCCCTCAGGATCCATGAGCACAGGATCACTGCCATTTTTCAGGACACTGATCAAATAAACATTCTCTAGCTATGCATGTCAGATTGCAGTCTACACAAAGTACAGCCAGATGAGGAAGTGCTCTTGCAGAGCTCTCCTGCTAAATCATTCCATCAGTCATTAGAGCAACCCAGATGGATGGCAAAGGGATTTGAACCTGCATCATCACCAGGCAAAGGCAAATTGCAGCATGGATTATTCTACAGGGGGCCTCTTGTGCAGGTGGAATTACACTTCACATGGAATAATTAATATAGGAAAGGAAAAGGTCAGAAAGAAATGCCACTTTGTAGTTTAGTATTCAAAATACTCATCTGTCCAACAGCAGATCAACCCCAAAGACCATGTAATATAATACACACATTTGTTGATCCTATGAGAGTGAGCTATGGAGTCGTGCTCTCTCCCCAGCAAGTGTATTATTGTATTTGAAGTGCAATACTTTTACTCTGAGGGATAGTGAGCATATTCCTATTTGTTCTGTGTAATGTGTTTTACTTCAGTACCCTGCTATTTTGAATATATAGAACTGAGAATGTTTTAAAAATCGCATTCAGATCTTCTCAGAAAGGAGAAGAAATTGAAGCTAAAACTCTTACATAGTTGACATCAATGTCTTAGATTCAGCATCCTATGAAACTATTTAATAAAAACCAAGAACGCAACAACACTACCACTGTTTCCAAACACATTTCTAAAAATGAAAACAAAATCTACTGCATTGCATACATTCTCTCATTATCTAACACTACTATGTTTTATAAAGGCAGTGACATTTGGCTAACAGCTCTCAGTCAAAATCTAGCTTATGAGACGTATCCATCCAGCCTACTGCTGTTTCCCTAAAAGAGAGTAAGTAATGAATACTGCCCAAGTGGTCATACTCTTCCTACTGCTCTACTAATGGCCCACTACATAGATTTGGCCATGGCTGCGGATGGAAGGAAGATGAGAGGAGGGTGGCTCAGGTACTGCTGTGAGACAAGAGACTTTCTCCAGCTTTATTGCACAGACACCTTACTTTCCACAGCAGAAATGCAATTCTTTGGGATACCAAGGAGACAGAGGCGATTGCAGTAGGGAAGTGTAGTGGGCACAGTGGGAAGTTCTGAGAAATTTTATTAGAGAAGTGCTCCTATTGGGTCACAATGTGCAGAAAGAACCCCTTTTCTTTCCAAACTCCTTCTCAGAGAGGAGCCTTGGTGTGGTTGGATCCAATCTTAGCTCCAGATTTAGTCAACAGTTTATGACTAAAGGATTATACAGGTGTAAATGAACTTTTATGCAACTTCATCCTGCAGGATTAAGGATGCAACCCAAATATATTTATATCAATAAAATTAATTATTTATTTAAATTGATTGCAATAATGATAATTATTAGGAAAAAGCTTAATCAGAATTATATACTACACGGTATGGATAACTGTAACTAGTACAGTGCACTATTCTTGAAGCAAAATTGAAGCAACTATTTTGAAGCAATTAAATTAAAGTTAGCAAAACAAATATTGAGAGGAGATTGACGTTACTTACCCATACCAATGAACATGGGCAGATTTCTTCTGCTCAGCCTCGAGGAGTAACCTTGAGGGGTATCCCCACTCAAGGGAAGGACCTGCATACATATTAAGGAGGTATGCTGGAAGTCCTTGCTGTGCAAAAGTGGGACTGGTCTTTTATAATATAAAGTGTTTGACTGAGAGTCATATGCGTTTTTTAGGCTAGATGTTGTCAGGTTTACTCAGCAAAGCATGCTTTATGCTGACAAAAATGTTAGCAGCTCTTCGGTTTGTTGTGCTCAACACTTCTCACTCACTTCCATATCAGGGCCTGCACATTCTTGCTGCTCCAACCTCCATCAGGGAGTATCTGTCTTTCATGTCCTCGTGGTGGGTCTGATATTTTGGGAAGCCGGTCTCAGCATTCTTCAGCGCTAAAAACAGAAGACTCTCTTGCTTGATCTTATCATTGGCCAGCAGACCCTCTTTAGTCCACTGAAGAGCAGACCCTCCTTGCTCAAGCTGTCACGGATAACTTGTAAACAAGAGAGTAACAGCAACAATATTAATAACAAAGCTGTGCAAGTGAGCATTTGCATGCAAAATGCTCACCAAGCCTGACCCAAGACAACGAACAACGGCCAACAGGTTCCCCACCCCACCATGCTTTGTTCCACTGTAAAGGGACATCTGTCTTCCCAAAAGCAGGAGAGGTAGTCCCTTTGCCCTGCCTCTGGCAATAGCATGAGGTGGTAACAAATAACACAATGTCTTGGCCTCTCTCCCTCTCATTGATCTGGGCCAGACCCAGGACACCTAAACATCTTCGTAGCCTGAACTGTCTCTGGTAGTTTCATGTCCTTCTTGACTGGTGTCTTAAAACGGCCTGAGACAAATATGTTCAGTTAACCTGGGAGTTGGAAGATGCCTCAGGAGGATGTCCTGGAAGTATATCCTAGAATACACAGGTCAAATTGATAAGGAAAAAGGAGGATGAGCAGAGAATAGATGCTGCTTTGACAGAATGGAAATATCACTGCACCATTTGAGTAGAAAAAAGAATATGAGGAAATACAGCAGTATGATGAGAGATTACAGCTGCACTCTTGTATCATAACAGGGTGGAGAAATGGATTGTCTTTTCTCTATCCTAGTCCTATTATTCTCTACCCCACTATTAGCCCATTACTTAATCCTTGAAGCCATGAAGATGACAAATTTGGAAGCAAAATTACATAAAATTCACGGCCTGATAGTACAGACAGTACAGTGAATCATGGTAATCTAGTGGCTAGTCTGTAAGCAGTTCTCACTTCACAGGTAGTACTAATAAAGTCAGTTTGTGTCTTTCTGCCTCTGTCCTTCAGGTGGGATAGCTGTACTTCTTCTGCAGTACTGATCACTTACGTATTTCAAGTACTTGAAAACATATAATTGCTGAGAATAGTGGGGCTAATTACTGCAGCTGTTAACCTGTTTCTTTCAGTAGTCACTTTCTGGAAACTTATCATAAATGTACACCAAGTTGCAGCCTTATTTTCTGATTCAGCTCTTCTCTCCCGAGGTGGAAATGGCTTTTGACTTCTCTGGTCAAAGGAAATGGTCATATCTGCAAGTTCCCACAGAGCATCTAATTTCAGGCACATTTACATGCATCTAACAGCTGGTTCTTGCCCAAGGTCTTACAGGTCAGCACAAAAATTTAAAGCAGCTCCAGTTTTATGTGGATGGGAAAGTAACTGAGAAGTTTCCATTAGAAGGAAGAAACACACTTCCGCTTTTCATATCACTCATGGAAACAACAGTACTGGTTAATTACCAGAACTGGTACTGAACTAAGCATCAGAGAGAATTTATGTAGTCACTTCTCAGAAATATTTCTTCCAACTCCTACAAGCAAGAAACAAGGGACCTTTGCCAGCACTTTGGTCACATGACAGCATTTAATTTTGCTCCCCTAATTTGGGGCAGTAGCTACCTCAATTTCACTTTTACGTTTTAGAAAACTTGTGAGAAGTTATTTATGTCCTTCTTATTGAATGAACAGAAAATAAGACAGTATTTTAAAGACAAAAGACTCTGTTTTCTTTTTCGTTTTCTTTTTTTGATTTGGTTTTGGCTTTTTGTAGCTGAGATTACAGGCCAGGGAAGTTTTATCTACTTGTGATTTAACTTGATGAGAGAATCCAGTTGAACAGTATTCACTGCTTTTACTTTTTATGACCTATTCTTTGAACTTCATATACATCAATCTCAGGACCTATTTACCTAGGAAATTTGGAAGAATTCAAGTATTGTTATGAATTTCATTATATTTACTACTTTGCACTAACTTTTTACTTCAACTCCCTTAGAACAACATACAGTGATATTTGAGGCTGCTTTGGCCAGCCACCTACTTTGTGTTTCCAGAGGCTGCCCCAAATAAAGCAATGTGTTGTAGAAAAGGTAGAACTTCTGTGAGAGGGTTCTCGTTTTAGAAATTACAATTTTCTAACTAGAGGTTTACAGGGAAGGAAAACTTGGCTTGCCACTGCTGCTGTTTATTTCTTATTAAGTCAACAGCCTGGTAAAGCATTTATGGGACACCAACAGCCTACAGTTTGCACAGAGGCTGAAACCACCAGGGGGTATGTTGTGGCCCTCATGACAAGGTTGCTACTGGGCTAAAAGGTCTCCATCACCAGATACTCCTTTGTATCAAATGGCAGCCACCTCCCCATACCCTGGGGAGAGTTGAAATCAGAAGAGGTTTGGCCTTTCCTCTCTCTGGCTCCTTCTTACTCTGTCCAAGAGACTGACGTGAGCAAAGCCAGCTGCTGCTGCCTTTGTTTTGCACTGCAGAGCAGTAGCCATCTTTTTGGGGGTGCAGCTTCACTGTCCCTGCACAGGGGCTGTGAGGAGCCATTTGCAGCCCAGGTAAAGCACACTGGAAACGTAAAGACACCAAGGAAATGGTTGACACAAGGTGATCTAAAAGTTAGGTGAGACTGGACACCAGGGAAACTGCAATTGATGATCCCAAGAAGACCACCACCCAGAAGCAGGCCATCATCTTATCGAGGAAAGAGTTGCAAAGGTGTCACAATGTCACTAGATTGATTAGCTCACCACAGCTGTCAGTGCATTTAAAGCAGCTTTATTTAATCATTAAACATTGCAGGTAGTGTACATAGCTGTTTCTTGACCAAATTTAAACCCTCATCAGCAAAATCAAATGAATATTAAATGTATTATATGCCGTTCCTCAGCCCTGGTAACTGTCCACCCAAATCAACTTCCAGTCAGTAGCTGGAGAAAACAGTTACCAGCAAGTCAAACATCTGGGGAAGTAAAACATCGGTGCTGATCCAGTTTCCTGGCAGTGACATTTGAAGGATTTCTGTTTCTACTGATGAGAGCTGCAGCTCTAACGTGGAGCAAAACAACCATTTTTAAGAAACTGCTTTTGAGCCTGAGATGGGGGCAAGGAAAAAAATCCAGCATAACTAGAGAAGTCCACTGGGAGCCTAAGGCAAGGCTAGATCAAGCTCAATGGCATGAAAAAAACCATAAACCACAAAAGAAACCCTTTACTTATTACATAATCTTGATGGCTGTGGTCTATGTATTTCATTATTATGATATTAAACTGCATTTTAATTATTAAGTATTAATTACTATAACATATATACATATACATAACTATTTAATAATTATAGCATCATTATTAAGTGGTATTCATACATTTGTAACTTTATTTTCATAAGAAGAATTTCAGTCTGTTTTATAGCCACAGAGATTAAACACTTTATAACATAAGGACAGAAGCAGTCCTGCCTCTGTACTTACATACTTCCATTTGGGTATATTTACATAGCTGGATAATGAAAAGAAATTCTGCCAAAAAATAGAGAATGCTTTATGGTTTTTCGCAGGTTTTTTTTTTTTATTATTTCCTTTTTTATATACAAAAACTCCTTTTTTTCAAGTATACCATTAGTAAATGTTCTATACACAACTATGTCAAATTAAAGAAAAACGTTGCTTTAGTTTGTTTTTTTTTTTCCCAGCAACTGGCAAAATCACCAATCTGATTGATGCTGCAAATATTTCTGTCCAAACTTTTCTCACAAGATGTAAAACTTGGCATTTATGTAACTGATCAGTGGGGATTTATAATAATTACTTATTTTTTGTCTTCATTGCAAAGCCCTGGTAAGGAAGGGGTTTAAAGGAAAGGTAGGAAGGGGGTCAGGTGGGATCAAGTCAAGCCTGAAAAAAATGTTTAGTGATGTGAACAGAAAGAAAAAAATCAGAGAAAATGAGCATTTTATGCTCATTAGCTTTAAACTAAGATAATATATTTATCAAAATCAGAATAATAGAAAAGCTGAAAAACTTCATGACTTTAAAAAAACCTTTACAATTAAAAAGAAACTTCCTCTCTGGTCAGCATAGTGGAAAACAGAATTTAATTAGTAGAGGGTTACTAGGCCCCAGCTGTTCTGTCCTACTAGTTTGTGGATAGATTATAAAAAAAAGGGAAGCAAGGTTAGAAAGGGTGTGTTCCCTTTCTGCCTGCCCTGGGTGCCCTGTGGTTTTTAGTTTGATTGTGTGCTTCCCTGACTGCCCTATGGACAATAAAGCATTCTCTGAGAGAAAGTCTGTGAAAGAATTTGGGCTGGAAGTTTACTGTCTTTCTGTGCAGTAATTCACACAGACTAAGGGATTCTTCATGCCTTGAAATACCTCCTAATGGCTGCTGCTAGAATTAGATATTGGAGTCCAGTAAATTAATGGGTCTACTGTGGAAGTTTATTTGTGCTTGTAGCAGCAAAGGCACTTGCGGCTATATAGGGTGCTGTTGCTGGCCATTTATTTCCATTGTAGTGGTTTCTTTTGACAATGTGTGAAAATTTAACTGGCTGCAGTTTAAGATTGAAAGTTTAAACCATACCATTCGCAAGACTTGTGTTTTACAATACAGACCTACTACACAACACACGCGACTTCGGGAATTGCAGATTAAAACCGATGGGGCGTATAAACTCTGTGTTTGGCTGGGGCAGAAAGAGGTGAAAAGTCTGACCTGCAAACAAATCTGGTGCTAACTCTACCTCACAATTGCAGCTTTTGGTATGGGAAAATGTTTAAAGTAATTTAAACGCTCCCTCAAAGAAAGGATACACTTCAGTAAATCACAGACTTTCTGACCAAACAACCCACAGTATTTCTTAGGTTTGCTTTAATCATAACATATTATGGAACATAATTTACTCTAAAAGCACCCACAGAGTTAAAAAAGGGCCTTCAGATGAGCTTTTCTCATAAGACTGTCTAATAGTGACCAAGCAGCCACCCAGACTGCAAATCAAATAATATACTGCAATCACATATAAACAGAAATTCCCTGGAGATTTTTTAGTAGCTTGTCTCAATTTCACATTGTCTTCAGTTTTATGGGGATTAAGCTTTAGTCTGGCAACCTTAGTCCAGGTCTTACTATCAATTAGGTATTAAATGCAGAAGAGAGTATTCAGACCTCCTTAGGTCTTGATCTGGTTAACAGGTACATGCTAGCAACTGAACAATTGATGAAGTAAACTAGGAACCTTTTTTCTCACAGACATTTACATAGTAATGATGACTTGTGATGTTGCTAACATAAAATTTGAAAACTTCCATTTTTTTTTCACTGCCATTTTACTAATTAATCTGAAAAAAGAAGTATTTTTATTTTGGGACATTAAAATATTTTGAAAACATGGAGGTTCATATGGGGTCAGCCTCCTAATCTAGTTTTCATAGTGACAAATATGAGTGGCTCAAATCAATATAGCAGCCAGTTCAGATATGATTGGTCAAAGGGTCTATGCTCTACACTCAAGTCATAAACATCAGTCTCATCATTTACCTTGCAGTTCATTCTAATTCCCAAGAAACAAACTTAATGTGAGTTGTTTGGTTATAAACACGTGTTTTGTCATAAACACATGTTGTTGATGAACACAGATACTTGGCAAGCATTCTTAAATATTTCATTTCAATTCTTGTTTGGTGATCCTTAAGGACAGGAAATAAATTAAAAAAAAAAAATCAAAAATCATTCAGTGCCTACACTAGCAGTGAAGTCACATGATTTATGCCAGCTAAAAGTAACTTCACAGGCATTGAAATTGATTTCTACTTCTACAATCCTGTCCAATATGCATTGTTTGGGATGTTGACTAAGTTCCGTATTTGGATAGTTGCTTTCCTGTTTCATTTCTAATTATGGTTACAGGTCAAAGTAAAATGTTTTGAGTTCAATCTGCCCTCAGACAGCACTGGCCAATGAACTAATCCAGAGTCCATGTAAAATCAACACTGAAATGTCCTTGGGTGTAATGTCTGTAGCCTGTTGCAAATGTTCTTCCTTGCTATGACTGTAAAACCAATATAGTGGTAGTAGGCAGAGTTCTGTGTACGTTGCAAAGAACTTGGTAGCACATTTTGACTCTAAATAGTACCTCTTGCAGTGTACTATTATATTAATAGTCTTTATTCCCAGTCTCTACAAATAAGATGTCCATTCTCCTGTAAAACTTGAGACGCATGTTCTTCCTGTCGTGTATACATTCTTCCTATATCCTATACTCACCACATTTCTTCAACTTAAGACAGAGAGGGAAAGCATATATTTTATGACATGCCCCAGGGAAGTCCTAAGTACGTCGGTTGTAGCTAAAACGTACTGGCTGACTTAGGTGCTGATAGGCTGGCAGTTGGTGTTGAACACCAGGCCAGAGTTAAACCCGCCAAGCATTAGCTCCTGTCCCTGCCTGATGGTCAAATGCCCCACTCTTAACACATTCCTGTGATAGTTTCATCTAGAAACTGAAATGTTTTCATGCTCCCAAATACTATAACTTCGTAAGTGCTCTGACCAATGGCTTTAAGCTGAAAGAAGGTAGATTTAATTGGATATTAGGAATAGATTCTTTACTGTGAGAATGGTGAGGGACAGGAACAGATGTCTAGAGAAGTTGTTGACATCCCATCCCTGGAAGTGTTCAAGGCTAGGCTGGATGGGACTTTGACCAACCAGTGAAAGGTGTCCTTGCCCGGAGCAGGGTGGTTGGAACTAGATGATCTCTAAGGTCCCTTCCAAACCAAACCATTTTATGATTCTATAGTATCTCAGTCCATCTTGTCCATTCAGTCCATCTGAAAAAGACATGAATAGAGAAGTCTTCTGAGAGAATATGGAAAGGCTACTGTTTGCACCAGAACAGAGTATCATATAACCTTTTTTATTAAACTACTGAACTACAGTTCAATTACACAGTGAGGTTAATGAACCCCATCTTACTTGTCAGCTTGCACCCAAGTGCATAACAAAGAACAAGGGTAGAACTTCCCATTTTGTCAGCAACTTGCAGCTAGATTGGTTTAAACTAATAGTGAAGTTACACCCAGCACAATTAGCAGAAGCATGAAAGATCTACCACTGGATCCATTAGGAGGACATGGAGATCCATTCAGTGGAAGACAAGGCATCATAGACATGCAGACACCTGTGTCTGACCTTTGCGTGTGTGCAGACCGGGCTTACAACACAAGAACATAGAACAGACATTATCCAAAACTACAGAGGTACCCGTGTGTTCTGCTTTAAATCTTTCCCCATCATTTTTATCAGCCAGTGTGAAAAAAAAGCCTTGGGAGGACGGCAGTGACTTAGAAGGATGATGGATCTTCTCATATGGCACAGTAGACACAGAGATGAAGCAAATGAGATTTTACAGGAGATTTTACAGGACCTGTAGGTCTCGGGAACTGTGCATTTTTGAACGCTAGCTACCAGTGCACTGATACCTGACACACCGAGACCCCAGGGAATCGTCCTGTTTTGAACCCATGTCCAACTGCCTAGAATTATACTCATGCTAGGAATGGATTCGTTTAAATTACTTCAACCTGAGCCTAAACTGTGTGTTGTTCTAAGGGAGTCTGTAGCATATAGGTTAGCTGCTATATCAGTTAGTGGGCAACACCAGCCCCTAGGGCTTGTTGCATTCACGCTGATTGTCCTGGCTACAAAGAATGAGCTGGTGCAGCTTCTCGGGGGCTGCTCTTCCAGGGGTGCTGCACAACACCACCATCAAGTGGTCTCTGTGCCACAGTACAGCAGTATGGCAAGTCCTGCATCCCTTTCAAAATGGGAATAGTGTTGCTGAGTTTTCCAGAAATCAAATGACTCTTCAACATCAGAGGAGACTTCACTGCGAGAGAGCGTTCGTGTTTAACAGCTTCTCTCCTCTGACAGATTCCACAAGCATCGCTCTTTCATCAAACACCCCAGTGACCTCATTTCTCAGAATATTTGGAAAGAAAGACATCTACTTGTAATTAAACTAGTTCCACAAAAGACTTTATATTTGGGTTGCAGATATTATAATTAGACAGGTGCTTTTTAAAATCATTGTTCTTTCTCATTTCCCCATTATCCATATCGAATTTCCATGCCAAAAATGAAAGTTAAGAACATATAAAAAAAAGTGCAGATAATACAGTCTCAAGGCATAGAAATCTGCATTTTCACTACTGACCTTTCCATGATTTTCTACAGAGAATTATGGCTTGAATATTTATCAAATTTTTTTGCTATAGAAACCTATTCACCAGTGGCCTGTACAGAATTATCCTCTTGCGCTCTCTATTTGAAGAGGAGTTGGATACTGTTTAGTGTTTGATTTAACTTAGCTCCATTTTCCTTTTACCTGTGATACCTATTTTTTACTCTTTGAAATGTATAGCACTGAGCAAAATAATTCAGAACATTTCAGACAGCATGCAGAATTGGAACATGTATCAATGCGACCCCCCTTCCAAAACTTCCTAGCTTATGTCTTTCCACAGGGGAAAAATACCATGAAAGGATCTATGTAGCAGCTTTGTTGGGTCACTTAAGAGTCAATAGACGTAAGTAGGAGTCTAGGACTTGACATGGTCCCACACAGCCCAGCAGTTTTCTTGGAGGTGAGCTTGATTCTGTTGCTTAACAGTTCTCAGCAGACAGGAAAGTTGCCGCCATTTTCAGTGTAGATTACACACTCCTCCTGATGTTTCACTAATTTGACCCTAATGTTCTGGTTCAAATCTGCAGCATATGGTGAAAACAGACACCTACATCGCTTAAATGTACACCTCTAAGCTTCTTCTTGAATTGCACCTCTTCCCTTCACTATAAGGTTCCTCACTGTTGAGGGTCAACCTTTGCTGGATGCCAGGTGTCCACCAAAGCTGCTCTGTCACTCCCCTCCTCAGCTGGATGGGGAGAGAAAAATATAGCAAAAGGTTCATGGGTTGAGGTTAGAACAGAAAGACATCACTCATCAACTACTGTCAGAGGCAAAACAGACTTGGGGAAAGGTAATTTATTACCAATCAAATCAGAGTAGGATAATGAGAAATAAAATCAGGCCATGAAACACCTTCCCTCCACCCTTCCCTTCTTCCCAGGCTTAATTTTATTCCTGAATTCTCTACCCCTGGATTCACTGCCCCGGTGTTGCTGGCCACACTATTCCTGGTACAGGCCAGGATGCCTTTGGCCTTCTTGGCCACCTAGGCACACTGCTGGCTCATGGTCATTCAACTATCAACCAACACCCCCAGGTTCTTTTCTACCAGGCAGCTTTCCAGACACTCTTCCCTCAGCCTGTAGTTCTGCATGAAGCTGTTGTAACCCAAGCGCAGGACTCAGCATTTCCCCTTGTTGATTCTCCCATGATTGGCCTTGGCCCATCAATCCAGCCTATCCAGATGCCTCTGCAGAGCCTTTCTACCCTCCAGCAAATCAACATCTCTGCCCAGCTTGGTGTCATCTGTGAACTTCCTTAATGTGCCCTCTATCTCTCTGTTCAGATTGTTGATAAAGATATTAAATAGAACTGGCCCCAGTACTGAGCTCCTGGGGAACACCACTAGTGACCAGCTGCCAGCTGGATATAATTCCATTCATCACCACTCTCCAGGCCTGGCCATCCAGCCAGTTTTTTATCCAGTGAACAGTGCATCTGTCCAAGCCATGAGCAGCCAGTTTCTCCAGGAGAATGCTGTGGGAAACAATGTCACAGGCTTTAGTAAAGTGTAGGCAAACAAGATCCACAACCTTTTACTCATCCACAAAGCAGGTCGCTTTGTCATAGAAGGAGATCGGGTACATAAAAATTTGTTTCTTCACATGTGGTTATTGTTATTTAAAGGAATTAATGACTGCAATACTGAAGTTCCATAATCATTATGATATAATTATTATGACATTAGAAACTGGACAAACCACTTCCTTTGCCAGTTTAGAGGATAAGAGCAACACTAAATGAACTGAAAATATGTTACAATACCACACACTTCTCCAGCGTTGGTTACCCTCCTACCTTCCTATTTTTCTCGAAGCTATAAAAACTATCAGCCTCCTGATGATTGTGTCCATCTGCGTCCAGCTCAAAACTTGGCCAAGAATAGACACAGTACTTTTCAGGCCACACCATATTCTGAGTAGCAGTGTTTACTACTTCAAAGAAATCATCTCTCAGATGAAAAGAAGAATGGATTCCAGGGGCAATGTGTTTCAAAGGCAAATATGTTGGGAAACACTTGTTTCCCAAAAGTTACTGTCAACTACTTGACCAATTCATGTTATGTTTCAGCTGGTATATAAGGATGCATGCCACCTGTCTAAATACAGGCATTTGAGAAATTAGGTTTGTTTTCAAGCAAACTTTTAATTGGGGGGGAGGGGGGGAAAGTAGGCAAATGAAAAAAACAGGTAGTTTTGAAATGAAAGGATTACTTACAAGATGCATTTCAAGGTGTGGCATAGATTCTGAGATACAATGAAATGTGCCTGAACTGGACCCATATCCCAGAACCTGGCATCATATGTTTTTAGGACAAGTTCTATTATCTTCTTTTGGGAAGCTTTTTCAATGGTCCCTGCTATACCTGTAATCAAATTATTTTTCTATTCTTCTTTTCTTTTTGGTGATAAGAAATACCATAATGATATAACCCATCTGTCTCTTCTGCCCACTCAGTCAAGTATTGTCTGATTATGTGTGTGAAGTCTAATCATAATTTTGTGCCTGCCTTAAGCACAATCACAAGTAAAATAGGCAGGCAGAATATAATTTGAGTTCCACACAACACTTAAGCAAAGAAGAAAGACTGATTAAGAAATTATATCTGTTCATCTATTCTTCTATTACAAAGTCAGAATGACCACAAAAATTACAATCATTCTCTAAAAGCTGTCATTATATGTGATTGGAAAAAAAATTGGTAACTTGCCAGATGAAATCTTTTAATCTTTTCACTCTTAAAATACAGCTTTTCCTTGCACACAAGCCTTGCCTGCTCTTAATACAGCTAAGTTGTTTGGTGTTTTTATCCTGAAAGGGACTATCTGCTTATGAAGACTGTTTCTTGAAGGACACAAAAACTTTATTTAATCAATGTAGACATACAGAATATAGCCCTTATTCCAATTTTCCAGCTGGCAATCTCTGAAGATCTTGATTCATGAATATCAGGTGACAAATCATCAGGGCTTTGATAAATAAGAACTGTAAGCCTTTATCCTTACATATATCTATTAATGACCTGCCATTATCATGCTATGCTGAAGGAATCCTTGTAAGCACAAGATCAACCATTTCAATGGGCCCTTATGAGCAGCAACGTTCAGCTGATCACCAGCAATTCATTAAGCCACAGCATCGCAGCCTCCTCAGAGAGCAGTCTGTGACTGCCCTTAAGGTAGCCTGATTGGAGAGCAAGTGGCTAAAAACTTTCTGAGAAAGTTCTCTAAATCACTAGTCAATTTGGAAAATGGAAGCTAGGGATTGTGGGGTTAATACCTAATCCTTGAAGAAGGTGACAGAAAAAGAACAGAACAGGCTTTTATGTAATATGTGAGAATATGAAAATAAGGGTAAATGGGTGTTCAGCACTTACCAACTAGTACCCTCTCATCACATTCCTGGAATTCAGAGACCTACAAAAGTATCTTCATGTTGAAAAAAATAATACAAATAATTCTTAAATCAGATATTTCCTGTGTTTTGAGGAAAATGGAAATCTTTCTTCTAACCAATGTCTATGACATGGCAAACAAACCTCTTGCTGTCTGGTAGTGGTTTCTGTTTGTTCAACAAGATGTTTTGGTAGTATTGAACAGTCATCACATATGACCTCTACTTATTTACATCCCTGTGTATAAAGTGTAGCTCTTTTAATTTGGCAGTATTTGAAATCCACTTTCAAGCACGCAAAATGATATATTAGAGGAAGAAAGCAAAGGCATGATTGCTCAGTTGTGTAATAAGTGTAGTTTTAATACTTATACTCAAGATGGCAGCATGAAAACATAAAACAAATGCTTTAGAGCAAACTTCCCAGAGTTCTGTTGGCTCTTTCTTATTCTTCCTTTTATTGCATTTCGTTCAATAAGACTGAACAGTTTAAAGCACATCAAAATTAAAATTCAGAATGGTGGGCAATAAGGAACACCCAGAGAGCAAATATTCAAGAATGGGCAAAAATCATTAAAACTTGTGCTATTAAAAATAGAATAATGCTGAAGTAATGAACCTTTTGACAGAAGTTCATTGACAGAATGTACAGTTTCAAAATACCAAATCAAAAAAATATTAGAATATAACTAGATCCTGGTGAACTCCCAGCAAAGCTTTCAGCTGCAGTGACTGTAATTGTTATGACCTGCTTCTCCCATTCAAATGAAAACTGTGATATTTTAAAAGAATATCTTCATTCTTATTCTGAGTGGCAATACTTCCCTGCATTTAAGTGTATTCCTCACCACAGATGTTTCCCTTCTATCCCTTTGCCTCTGTGTCTTATATCTCCTTCATGTGCACAAGCACGTACACCTTCCTATCAACACACATGCATTATCTGATTGGTTTATGTCCCTAATAAATATCTAATGTGGTTAACTACAAACCAGTATAATGTGTCCTCTGCCTATATAGATGAAAACTATTTAATTTATTACTCATGGAATATATAGAGTTTGATGTCAAGAAGCTTCGGTAACACATTGAAATGTTCTTGTCAGGTATCATTATAAGATGATTTATTGTGTTTTATCGCACAGAAGTGATGACTGCATGATAGGCTCTAAACTAGGGTAAAACAGAAACTTTACAGTAAATTACCAACCAACATTAGGAAATAGTAATAGAGTGAGCAGACACAATCCATCTGGAGACAAATAAATTCTTATGAAGAATTTCTGAAAAGAAATTCCTTCAAAAGCACAGTATTTCCACACAAGTAGAAACTCAGATATGTTAAACTTCCTTGGCATTGTAGCAATATTAGACTAACAGTGGTTAAATACTCCAGGCCCCATTTGTATCTCTAAATCCTCACATTAGCATATTTTCATTGACAGCAAACTACATCAATGTGTGAGCAAGGAAGATGTCTGGTATTACAGGTTATGCTAAATTGTCCTTTAGCCCTTCTGTATAATAAGAGACTCCTCTGTTATGTTTAGAAAAAAAGTCTGGTGACTTAGAGAAGAACATGGGCAGCCAATGTTTTTGAGAAATGTAAAAAAAAATTTCCTCAAATTCTACTACAGTTTCCTGATATGTGACTGGAAGAAGCAGTTGAATCACCAGCTTGTCTTTTAATGTGGCTGGAAAATACCATGATGGAGTGAATCATCATCATCCTGTAAGATCTCTTCCTTACCGTAAACAATATAGTATTTGGAAAAGTACTGTAAACAAATGTTCCAACTCTTTTGTAATTCTTTTTAGAGAAGAGAAGTTACTAACCAATGGCAAGAGTGTCAGTTTTCTTTGCAATTCCATAGCTGGAATCAGCTCTTATACAGGAATTCTCTGGAGATCAAGTCATTAGTTTCAGAGTTTCATTGGTTTGCAAAGGAGGGGTTAGCCTCTATGTTATTTGCCTGCATGTCATCTGTTAGTGTTAGTGCATCTTGGAGTGTACATTTCCTTTTAGGAAATAGAGGGATGGCTGCTAAGTTGGTTAAGGGAGACCCCTTAGATAGGGAGTAGCTAGAACAGGTTTTGTTGTATTCCTGAAGATAGTGTAATATTTATGTATTTTCATAGTAATTTCAAGCTTGAAACTGTCCGAAGTTTGCAATGTAGTATAGATCAAGTAAGTAAAGAAGTCATCACTGGAAAATGCCTAGACTCTGGGTGTTTTTGTTTCACCTGAAATGGGAAAATGATCTGCAAACTCCCACAACACCTGCCATTATTTAACAACAGGGATATAGTATTGTCATCTTCCCTCCCTATTAACAAAAGTTATGAGAAAGAGAAGGAGATATTCGTAGACTTACTTTGGTTTCTTAGCCCCTGTATGCAACAGCACTTCCAATGAGTCACATGTAGCCATCTGGTTACCATCTGGGTCTTATCAAGCAACATGGGACATTTCCAAATGCTTGTGCAGCCAAAAACTGAGCATCCACAGTTCGTGTGTAACAGCACCTGAAAGAAATATGCATACTCTGTCATGGAGGCTCCATTTCACAGAGCATATGACCCTCTCTGGCTTTTTATCTGGTACTTTCTTAGATATCTAAGGCCAGATCCATTTCGATAACAGTAACCCCTCCGACTTGTTGCAGACTGTCTGGCCTTTGCTTTCTGAGCTGTAATCACACTGGCTGAATTGCACCTTCTCTTATCAGTGATGTGTGAGTGGACTTTTGTAGCCCTTACTAGTTTCAGAGGATTTACATCTACCTCAGTTGAAGGCAGTTGTACAGGCTGAGCATGGCTTCATGGATATTCTGCTGAAGAAACAAAGCACTTTGCAACTCTCCCATGTTTTTACTTTGAAACAATACTTACTCCTTGGGCTTCTTTGGAGCCACAGAATATCCAGAGGAATGTTATACTTCTAAAATCCATTTCTTAGCTATATGCCTGTTTTCAGCATAGAATCATAGAATAACCTGAGTTGGAAGGGACCCACAAGGATCATCAAAGTCCAGCTCCTCATCCTGCACAGGACAGCCCCCAAAATCACACTGTGTGCTTCAGAGCATATAGCAGGAGTGCAGTAAGCCCAGCACAAACATTTGAGCTTAGAGACAAATGAATGATTGCATACCTTGGCAGCTGGCATGATTGGACAACTGGACATCTCTTCAGGTGTAAAGAAAGTAAGAATCTGTATCATCTTTTTGTATCGCACCTTCATTACAGCTGCTTGTAATTTTGTCCTTCCATTCTTCTTATTTCTTGATGGAAGTACAACTTAGAGGATTAGAGGATTGGTGTTATATTACTGTATTCAGAGCCCTCTAACTGGTTCTGCTGAGACTCAGTGACACGTAAAGAAAAAAAGTTAAACAAAAACAAAGCAACGCAAACCAAAAAAAGCAAATAATGAAATAAATCATATATCATGGCTTTGATACCTCCTGGTCTTTATCCACATAATATTTCCAGTTCTTTTAAGCTACTATTTGAGATAGTGTATAATGGACTGATTCTTTCAGTAGCATAAACTGGTGTAGTTTCACTTAAGTAATGAACCCCCATATTGCACCCAGCTGAGGATTTAGCCTCAGGCCTACTATGACTTCCAGTAGTTTCTTGACAAAACAGTATGTTACCAACCCTCCCTGAGACCAAGCTGAAAGTGCTTGTAGAAATGGTCCAGTTCATTAATTTGGTTTTGTTATTCATCTTCCTTCATGACATTTGCTGCAGTCATATTACTCCTCTAAGCGATTTTACAATCCTGTGATTGTATTTGTCTTGAGGTGTAAAAAGCAAAACTCTTGGGAGGGAAGGAAGAAGGAGTGTTTCTATCCCTATATGCAAAAAGTTAACAAGTTGACTGATACAGATGGAAAAAAGAGTTCTGTTCTGAAAAAAAATCAATTCTGAAGTAAGTATATGGAGATTTCGCTCTTCCTGCCTTTCCAAAGGAGATGAAGGTGGTGGGGACACTATAAAGGACAGCCATAAAAGGAGTGAGAATAATGGAACTGATCCAAGCAGTTGCTCTGTAGGAGAGCACCCAGTGCTCTTTTGGTATCTATCAAGGACGAAAAATGATAATGTAAAAAAATTTCTGAAATTTGGCAATAGGGTAGGTGACATTGGTATGCAAAGTAATTTCGTCTTTACCAGAACATAATTGCATGTTTGCTTACTTAAGGCAAACAGCAGTCATTACAATCTCACCAAAACTTCAGTTTCCACCTGAAAAACCATTAAACTACCATAAAAAAAAAAAAAAATGCACAGAAACTGGAATTTTAAATTAATCAGCTTTAATGGAAGAAAAAAATCTTTATACAAACAAACCTTGTGCCAAAAACTACACTCTAATTGTCTCATTGATTTTTGAAAGATTATTCACAGTTAGAAAGAATTTTTTAAACATTTTTTAAAAATGTTGTGATTGAGTAAGTAGAACATTTTAGACTATTTTGTTTTTATTCACTCACTGGATTTTGTACCTTTCAAGTGATGTGTTTAAAGCTCTTCTTTCTGTTTTTTTTGTTTTTTTTTTTTTAATATTCCCAGCTTCTAAAATCACAACTTTCTTTCAAGAGTAGGGATGAGACATTGCAGCTAATGGTGTTAAAAGAGCTTCCTGCTTTTGACTGATCTCAACTGAAAAATTGAAAATTGCTGAGTTTCAATGATCTGACAGCATTGACCCAGACAAAAACCTTATAAAGGCATGAAAGCAGAGGTATGGAGGCTAAACCAGAAGAACTTTCTTTATTTCTTTAAAGCTGTGAACCCTGTAAGAAGAGACAGTGATGGTGGCTAAGCCTTCAGCAAGAAAAAATTTAAGTTTTGCTGAGACAATCAGGATGCCTGGATGTGGAAGTTTTAGCAGCTGTTAGCGTATGAAGCGTCAACAGAATTGAATCTGACAGAACTCACGAGAGGAGACCTGAGTGCTAGAATGCAGGTGTGTGTAGGCCAGAATACAACTGTGAGTTTGACTCTTTGTGGGAAGTATCCCAGATGCATAAACAACTTCAGATTTTCAAACACACCTTGGGAAAAAACTGGAGTACAGAAATAGATGAATGAGGTAACATAAGACCATGGGGACACAGAGAGATGATGATTTTCAAGATGTTGAGAAGGAAACATGACTCTCAGACAGAAGAGGGAGAATAAAGGACTGAAGCCTGTAAAAATCATTTTAAAAAGCAGGGTTTTATTACTCAAGACTCCTGGTTAAGAAATTGTAGATTTGTCATTTGAGCACATCCAGTAGAAAATGTGTTGCTTGTCAGGATTCATTTAGTAAGAATACAAATTAGGTGAAACTGTAAAGTTGTAAAGACTTTTGACAAGAGCCAGAAGAATGAACTAATTGTCTTTCATGTTGGAACAAGTGACACAAGTGTCCCATTAGGTGAGTCTCTTGGTTGAAGGATACATTGAGTCATTTAAAATTCATGGTAGTTACTGAAGTTTTTTCAGTTTATAGGAAAAAAAGCATGGCAAAATCAGGAAGCAAAAGGATAACCTAGGGTAGCAAGTTATATGGGAAAGATGGGAGGAAAGAAGAACCTGCAAGGAATAAAGAAGCGTACTGACAGAGAGAAGGGAATTAAGGTCAAATTATGTCTTCAAACACAGGAAATGTAGGCGTAAAGTGAGAATGAAGCTAAATAAGACATGGCAAATTATAAAAAATAAAATAAAAAAAAAATTAAAAAAAGATAAGCCATTTAGCAATGACCATCTCAGTTTCTCTGAAACTACACAAAA
Organism: Oxyruncus cristatus; assembly: GCA_013399855.1. Lineage (NCBI taxonomy): Eukaryota > Metazoa > Chordata > Aves > Passeriformes > Cotingidae > Oxyruncus > Oxyruncus cristatus. The sequence continues at coordinate 901,435 of VXAY01002649.1, forward strand.
TATTGTCATAATGTCTAATTGTAATTCAAGAAAATTAAAACATAGGGGCCTTTTTCTAAGAACTTAATTAGTGATGCCATATTTGGAAGCCTCTGCCACACAGAGAAGTATCCTGCTTTCATGCAGCATCAGACAATCTTGAAGACTGCTTTAACAGTAATTGTACAGCAGTTAATGTTTCAAAATGCTGCAGTTAGAAAGTGATAATAAAAAAATTCTGCTAGAAGTGGGAAGAACTTTGTGATTAGGAGGAAATGACCTGAGATGCTTAGCTAATTAGGCCTCTGAATTGTCGGCATAGAGGGGGCTAAGAACCTAAGACATAACAGGAAGTACTTCCAGAAAAATAAGTAGAAAAGTCTTAATGTCATTGTATGTATTTCATGACTGAGTACTGTGTATAGTGCTGGTCAACTGTGTTTCAGAATTACACGCTCATAGTGTGAGAGAAATTCTACCAAGTTGCTGCAGATCTTAGAAACAGAGCTATAAATAGAGCTACAAGAAGTGACTTGTATTGGGCAGTATATATATGTGCATATGTGTGTTGGTCAGCTAACTTTAAGAAGTCTAGTGAGGGGCAAAATAAATCATAATTGGTTTTATGTAGCTTTTGAATTTAATTACATCATGTAACTACCTAAAAGAGTGAATGTAACCTCCTGAATTCCTTTCCTCTTTTTTTTTCCCCTAACAAAAATATAACTTAGTTTGAAACAGATTCTAATGACATTTACAGAACTAGCCCAGTGGCTTTCCAGTTCTTATAAGTTCGTGAATTCTCAGAGTGTTGAAGCATTCTGATGCTTATCATGCGAACTGGAAAGGAATACAAAGCAATAGTACAGGTAAAAACCAACCAAACAAAACATTTTATATTAAGTTTATTGCACTACAACCATAAATTAAGTAATTCAAATGAAATTCTTACTCACTCTGTGATTCATCTTTGCAATGTGGTTTGTCTTCTGCCAAGTCCAGTTAGTTATTTCACACAATACCTTCAAGATTCATTTTAATTCCTGTATCCAGCCTACCAACATCACTCACAGAATTACAAGCTCTCTTGATATCTTTAGACAGTTTTTTATCTGATATTTCTAGATATTAAGAAAATTACTACATAGGGATGTGGGATCTATTGATAATAGATCTAAGGCTGAGAGTCTTGATGTGAGGAATTTTAAGAAATAATCTTCATTCCAGATCAATGTGTAAAACAGATACCTTTTGCTTAGCTTTCTGACCACAAATAGAGGGAAAAACTGTATAAACTTAAAAACAGCACAGCTCTTGGGTTGCTAACTTTAAGACATCTGTATACAGCTGTGAAAACGTGAAATAATTACAATATTAAATTACATCTTATTGCTGAAAAAATCTCAGCCTATTTAGTACTGTAAGAATCTCGACCTATTTTTGCACTGGTCCTAGTCTTCCAATCCACATGTAATATCATTATTCAAAACATTTCATTTATTATAGGTTTTAATCACTGACTTATTTTTAATAACGTATGATATAGTGATGAAGTTGATAGGCTTCAATGGATGTTTAAAGTTTCAGTTCAGCCAGGAAAAAAAAAAAAAAAAACAACAAATTCTCAAAGCTAAGAAGTTCCTTGACTGTACTATTTTCCTCTCCAGTTGCCAATAGTTGAAGTCTTATTGCCCTCTTCTTCATTAAAACCATTGCTCAGACACTGTTATGTTTTTGTTGCTATGCTGTCTCTTCATGTTTGTAATAAGATGACATCTCTCCAAGCGATGGATCAGAATGATACTCAGGAGTAGAGCTCAGAGCTATAACCTTGGGGGTTATTTTGGAGTACGTGCTGTAGAACTCTTATGTTTCTCACCTTTCCAGTCTGACCTTCATTTTGAACTTGAAGATGGAAGCTTTGCACAGGTTGAAAGAACGGCTGCTAACTGCTGTTAGTGTTTGCTTGAATGGTAACAGATGTTCATGACAGAGATAATTTTTTTTAAAGTGTTTTCTGGTGTAATGTATAAGGGATGGAGATTATTAATATTCTGATCAGTTGCCATACTTTCCATTAATTCATTTTTCTCACTGTTCATGGGAGCCAGCCATCACATATTTTCACAAGATGTTATCAATTTACCAGTAGCTTCTATTCAAATCATTTCAAAATCAAGAATAATCCAATACTAGAGCCAACATCTGATCTCTTCACTCTTTCTCTGTGGCCTGTGTCAGTTTATGTATTATATTCTACTCAGCAACAAGAAATACAGAAGTGACCTGTGATTTTTCACTCTCAAGGACACAGCAGTTCCACTGAGAATGATTTTCCTCTCTCATCCCCATAGAAATCCCTGCACCTGTGCTTGAAGTCTTTGAGGTCTCAGTTAATGAAGTAGGTGCTATTTATAACCCTCCAAATCTCCAACAGTTTTTGATGAAAAACAGTCAGTTCTGAGAGCATCTGTGCCACACAAATATTTCCTAAGACTTGAACTTTAGACCAGCTCAGCTCAGAGAAGAAAATCTGTCCTTTCTGTCTTCTCCTCCTTATGGCACCTCTTGTATACCAAGAGACAATTTCACATTTTCACTTTAAAAAGGAAGGTATCTGACCCATAATGTCAACTGAAAACTTAGTAATAATTGTACCAAGTTACTCCTGCTGATGTCTGTGGCCTAACAACTTCTGCTCACCTGGCATACAGAGGCTGTGGGCCTACAGTGATAAAGTGTTGCGTGAAGTCATACAGCTTCAGTTGTACTCACACAGTTGCCACAGCTCAGTTCATCACAGTAAGCTGTTGAAACACAGTAATTTCTCTGGAAGACTGAGTCCTAAACTTTTACACTGTAGTCAGTTCTTCTCCTACGTAGGGAATCTGTAACAAGCAACAAGTTTTTAGAGATTTGAGATGAATAGTGTAAGTACAAATGTGTGATGCCTTGGCCCATGTTCTCTGTCAATGAGTAGACCATCATGGTTGTGAAGTTTCCTGTGTGGGCATACTCATCCCTTTTTTCTTTCAGCCATCAATAATTTCAGTCACATAAATTGACTAAATGACTCTACAGTCAAAAGTAATATCTTCCAGCTACGGACAGAAGACATTTGACTGATGACAGAGAAGAAGTTAGATTGCTGCTATAAAAATTCTCCTCAGAGTCCAGATCCAGGCAGACTAGACCTGACCAATTTTCCTGTGGGCATGCTTACTCTGGATGAGAGAGGGGAAAAAGAAAGAAAGCAATGAAAAAGAGCTTGCTTCCAGAATGAGCCACCCTTTTGGGTAGTTATCCAACAACTAGTAGGACTCTAGTGAGTCTCTTAAAGGAATATTCCTGGGAACTTTATCTAATTTTATAAAATGGAGAACTGGAGCTTCCATTCTCTCTCCAAAACACAAAAAGAGTATGGGATTATCTCCTGAGCCTCCATTTGGGGCATTTTACTAAGGAATTTTCCTCAAATTAAGTTGACTGAAAATAAAAAAAAAGCCCCTTTGCAATTGCTCTGGCTCTACAGAAACATGCCCTTGTCTTATTCTTTCCTCCAAATAATATACTCCATGTATTCACCTCAGCAGCTCTGCTCATAGCACACTGTGGCACCAGCCTGTTGCAAGACTGCAGAAGGACTGAAAGGATCCATTCTAATGAGCATTAACTTCAAGACTCAGCCCTACTGTCACTGAGTCTTTGATTTCAAATAAGGAAGAAAGGACTACTGTGTAGGCATGAAAATGGACAGCCAGAAACAGCCACCTGCTAGGGAATGAGAAAGACACAGAGAGAGAAGATACACATCATACATGGTGTGGTACGCTGCTAAGTATATGCCTCACACACAGTGCCAATGGGCAGTCTATGACTCCTGAATATCTGTCCCATATTCCCTGATTGAAGAGAGGACAGAAGGCCAAGAAGCAAGAAGCTTATTTTAGCTGACTGGGTTACTAGAACACAGACATAATTGACAGTTTTGCTGATATGGCAAACTTAAACTTATTTGGCTTATGCAACCAGAAAAACAACAGAGAGCAATGAAAAATGAGAGGAGCCAAGCAGACTATCTCAAGACAAGCTGAAATGACTCATGCTAATACGGTGGCCCTAGTGCTTTTCATTAAATAAGCACTTTGTTCTGTAGGTCTGTTACCAGTTAAGCCAGTAAAACCTTTCTGTCATAGACAGAGGGTCTGGGATCACACCAGATCATGCAACCTGGGAAGCATTAATAGCAGGCATTCTGGTGTCTCTGCCCAGGACCAGACCTACTCAGACTACTCGCTTGATACTTGTGAACTCCACTCTCCAGGGCTACAGACTTCTGGAGGCTCCTTAACTCAGACACAGCACTATCATGCTTCCTGATTTGCCCTAGCACTGTCATGCTGGTGAGTTCACTCTGACAAGCCCTCTCAAAGCGAGGCTTTTAGGTTTTGCAAAACCACCCTTGGTCCAGTAGTATCAGCTCTGAACAGGAGCAAAGAAGCCAAAATTGACTGAAGCCATTCAGGCAAGAATTGGCATTTCATAGAAGGTAATAAGTAGCGGGTCAGGTGTATATGAGTTGTTGGTGTTGGGTCTATACCACATGCAAACCGATGAAAGGCTTTAACTGCACCTGAGTTAATCCAAGCCAAAAGCAACCAGCTGTGCAGAGAGCCAGCTCAGTTTTCTTGCATCCATGACATGGCTAATGGGCAAACTGGATAAAGAACCCATGGGTAATTGAGAGTGAAGCACACAATATATCAGCATTCTCTTGGCACATTTGAGTATTGACATGTCATTTATTTTCCATAGACTGTGCATACAAACCTGAAATCAGAATGCTCAGCTTTCACAGAGAAACTGGGAAGATTTTCTGGTTTTTATACCTTCATACCCTTTTGCCTTAAAATATCAAAACAGCTGAAGCCCCATGTATGCTAGAGCTGCTTTTGAGTCCATGTCATCACTAACCTTACCTCAGAATACAATGTGAGCAAGAGAGCAAAGACATCATGAGGGTTTGGGTAGTTGCCTCAAACCTGGAAAATACTTAGCATTAATTTCTATGCTCAAGCTGTAATTGTTTCACACGTATGATTTCAGAACTTTGAGGATGGGCCCTCCAAGGGTATCTGGAGCAATCTTAGAACTACTAGCTTCACCTTCTTTCTCATGCCTTATCTTAACTGACTCACCTTGCAGAGAGTCATTTTGTGTTTTTTGATTTTCAGGAATTTTGTAGCTTCCCTTATCTTCTAGCATTAGCATCTAAAGGCTGCAGGTTTTTAGATCCCAGAGCCTTCTTACTGGAATTGTTGATTCAGCTCAGCTGTATCCTAAAACACATTTTCCTCTGAGAGATGTAATAATACAGTTCTCCTTTAGCAGATCATCTTGATCCAAAGATTGCTCCTTTGTGAGAAGATAGATAATTTAGTCCCCTTAAAATGAATATCCTATAGGTATCTATGCCATGAGAATAGCAAGATTTCCACAGCTCATGAGCCTGAATTCTAAGTTCTTGTGTCTAACATTTTATAGAAGAAATTTCTACAAGGTTCAAGCTTAGTACCTTGTCGAGCTCTTGGCATATTGTGTGAGTGAGTTTGAAACTTTCCTCTGCTGACAAGACACTTGGATATAGGTAGAATTTATGCCATCTAAATATATCCTTAAGTTCCAAGATGCATGAGGATATTTCAAGACCCAGCCTCCCACTGATTTCAGCAGATCCAGTATGTGTTTCCTACTTGGAAAATTAGTCACCTCGGTTTTATGCAGATAGATTTTAAGGGTCATGTCCTCCCTGTGTCCTCATCAGATTGCCAAACCTGCAGACAAGTGAAAAACAAAAGCCAGCCATGCCAGCACGATTTTATTAAGTACTTGTTGGTGTAGCTTTCATTTTGCACTGCCTATCTTCTTCTAAAGTTAGCAGAACTCATTTGCTTGTTCTAGTACAAAAATAACAAACAGAGAAGAAATAAAGTTAATTGAATAAAAACCAGCAAGCTGTAAAAATTCCATGCAGTATGCTGGGAATTCTTTTATCTAGGAAGGTGAAGATTTAAATGGTAAGTATTACTATACTTTTATAAAATTATTACTAGAAACTACTTGTTTTTAACAGGATTGGGGTGGGGGAGGAACCTCTCTGCTTATTCAACACCTCTGCCACATAAAACTCTATTATGGTGCAAGTCAGACTTCAGAAGATGGAAGTATGCATAAGAAAAAATTAAATAGTTACACCTAGTCAAAATTAAAAATCCATACTGTGAGTCATGTTTGCATAGCAATGGACATAACAGTTTTTAAGACCAGATAAATAGCTAGATAAATACATTCCTAGTGGCAAAGAAGCTGAAATTAATAAAATTAATTCATCTTAGGAAGAGCAAGGGAATAGGTACCAGATAAAAACTACCCATACCTGGTTTCCACTAGAGAACATCCTACGCTATTCTTGGTATCACACAGGTATGTTGACATTTAGATTATAATGCATTCAAAGAACAGCAATGAAGTTGAAGGGTCTGGAGCACAAGTCTTATAAGAAGCAGCTGAGGGAGCTGGGGTTGTTTGCCCTCAAGAAAATTAAGGTCAGGGGAGACCATATCACTCTCTTCAACTACCTGAAAAGAGGTTGAAACCAGGTGGGGATCACCAGGTAACAACCCAGCTTGTTACTTGGGGATCCCAAGTAAGAAGCAATAAAACAAAAGAAAATGTCTTAAAAGTTGCACTAGGAGAGGTTTAGATGGGATATTATGAAAAATTTCTTCACCAAATGGTTAAACATTGGAACAGACTGCCCAGGGAAGTGGTTGAGTCACTGTCCCTGGATATATTTAAAAACTCTGTAGATGTGGCATTTAGGGACACAATTTAGTGGTGAACTTGGCAGTGTTATGTTTAAGGATCAACTCAGTGATCTTAAAGGTCTTTTACAACCTAAATTACACCAGAAATGGTTTTGTAGAGAAATATGTCCACATAAAAAGTAAGAGTGGCTGTTCTAAGAACTCACACTGTCTAGGGTTTAATGGGGTAAGGCTAATAACACTTTAAAATCTAGTTTCATGATTCCAGTACTCATCACATTTCCCCCTTACTCACAGGACATTCCATATTTGCACTTTCTGTCAATACACTCCTCTGATCTGAGACATCATCATGTTTGTACCTAACTACTCATGCTTCAAGCAAGAAAAAAAGTTAGCCCAAGTAAAGCCTTAAAAATAAGGGTTTCCCGTTTCCTAATATAAACTAATGAAGTTCCCCTTCTGAACAGAGGCAAGCCATGACCATTCTTTGTCTTTCCACTTACCTGGAGGATCTTCACTCATTCTTTTTTTTTTTTTTTTCCTCTCTATCTCATTATTTTGTGGTGTGATGTTCTGCCAATTCTTTTCAGTTTAGATATTACAAAAATTTTAAGTGGACCCAAACTGTCTGAAAAAGATACTTTTTATTCAGACACTAGTTATATGTACATAACAGAACATGGGCTTCTTCAATGCATCCCAAAACTTTCTGTCTTCAAAGTTAAGCTCTTGTATGTAAAAGTTCCAAATATCCTGTCTTTACTCTCAAACATAACTGACACTGAGCAGCAAAAGCATCATTTTGGAACTGCAGCCACCTTACTGGCTTAATTTACTAAAACTAATTACTTCACTTCAGGAGTGCCTTGTTTGGATACTAGGCTCAGGATTCTGTTGCTTGAGCAGACTCAGATCATGGCATCTGGGACACCCTAAGATGACCAAGATATCTGCATCATTGAACCAGATAATAGTTGTAAGTCCCTTCCAACTGAAATCATTCTGTTCTATTCTGTTCTATTCTGTTACACTGCCAGCATGACAGGACTGAAAGGAAACTACAGCTGGAGGCAGGGGAGGATATGCACACACAGCACCATATGGCTAATTTTTGGCAATTGACGCTGGCTCAGGTCTCCCAAAAGTCATGACTGTCTAACTGAATGAGTCCTTGCTTATTTTATCTGTCACCTGTTAAAACTTGGGGCACAATCAGCTTTCCTTGTTCCCGTAGTAGCCAGTTAACATTTTCTGGTGTAAACAAGCAATATTAAGCACCTTATCTCCCCTCATATGGAAGATGGAGAAGGTATTGACTTAATTGCAGACGTAGCTGTTTACAACCTCAGAAAAGCCACACATAAGTGCCTGTAACCACGGACTCCTATGAGAGATGTGCATGCAACATTTTCATAATATGTGATAATAGTTAATCCTGCTGAAAGGAGACAGGACATTTCTTCAGCTTTTCCTGTCTGCTCTTTTTTCTGTAAATCCCAAACACTTATTACAACATCTTCAAAAGCTGCAAGAATCTTATCTTTATATTAAACACAATACTTGCAGTAGGCAAGCTATGGTTCATGGTTGATGAATTCATTTTGCATTAGCCTGTTGTACTGAAAATAATAGGGATTAGGGATTACGGGTTGAAATCCAAATGTCATAGCTATTTACAGTCTTTAATAAGTCCAATCTACCATGTCTGGGAGAAAGAGTATTAATAAACATAGCTCCTTATCCAGTGATCATATCTCCTAGTGCAAAGCTACACCTGCACAATTGTAATAGCAGTTTAGAAGGAGTATACATGATAGAGAATGAGCAGAGTTTTTGCCTTGGACAATACTAGTAAATCTGTTTTTCTCAAAGGTCATTTTTTACTGTGCTATCAAGATAGTTAATTTGAATTATAGATGAGAGGCATTCTTAAATTCCTCAGGTATTCTGTTAGTTTCTCAGAAATGCACTTTAGTCTTCAGTATTCACTTCTTCAATTTAATTTCATTCCTATACCACCAGTCTGAGAACACATTTCTTGTGTTTCAGTTTTATATGTATTTCTGTAAAGGGTCAGAGCTAATCTCCTTTGCCTAAGTTAATTAAGAGTCATCAAGGACATAAGGTGTATTAAAGGCTTCTATTGCCAGAGAAAAGACTACTTTCTATTTGTATTTTTCCCATACCACTGGAATTTATTGTATATGGATGAAGATGAAAGCTAAGGTGAAACTCTCATTTTTTCCAGAGAGCCTCCATTGGTAGTAACAGTAGCCTGTCTAAAGGTCTATTTGTTTTCATTTTCAGTAAAAGTAGTTTTATCTCCTTAAACCATGAGAACATTAAAGAAAACAAATGCTTTTTCCATTTCAAAAATTATGTAATTGAACACATTTGCCATTGTAACAACTGAAGGCAGAACATTCCAATCTGGTTTGTGGCTAGGCCTTGTTGAAAAAGTATCTTTGAGTATTTCTCTAAATATTGGTATTATATCTGATTAGGTTACAAACTTCTGGTGATAATATTTTATCACCCTTAATAAAATATTATTAAGTCAAATTATAGTTTGGTGCAGAGCTGTTAGTATGCTATGAAATGGTGCACAGGCATATATGGTTAACCCATCTACATTGTGACAAATGGAGTAAAAACATATAGGAAATGGGTCACAAGAGCACAATCAATAAAGTGGTTGTTTGGGTTTTTTTTATTTTTCACTCCCAGAGTCCTGTTCTGCAAATCCATTAAGTTCCAAACTGCCTGACAGAGGATGGTATCAATCTGCATGTTAGTGTTTATTGATTAGCTTTGCTAGGATATGTGCTGCCAGCTATAATGACCAAGAGCATTTCGAGTGAAATTGATCACATCAGTCCTAAAAGAATATTTTTGTGGGAAGTCCTCATGCAACCATCTGATTTAAAACTTTTTAGTTACAAAATCAATATCGTCAGACCACAGCTGGAAGAGATTGTTTCTAATGGATTTTTTTTAAGTTGTTTGTTACTAAGAACCAATGTTAACATAGTACAAGTGAAGTTGAGGCCATGTTGATCATACTTATTTTATCTTTCTAAAAAGCCCAAGATTTATCTCCATTACCAAATAATTTTTCATTATAGAAGAAGATCAAAACAGTTAATGCAGTGGCCACCACATCTACATGTTACCAGGTTTTGGGTACTACTGGCTAGACTTAGGCTGGTCGCCACAACCAAATGTTCCAAACACCCACGCAAGTGAAGGCTGTCCAAAGAGACATTTCTTCAGTTTTGACCTTTTTGTTCCCATTAAAGTGTGAAGTCCATTGGATACAGATCTCAAGTAGACTTGCTTGGTTAGTTTAGTCTGAAAGTTGTAGTTGACACACACCAGCAAAGCTCTGCAAACTAAGCCAGTGTATGCAGCAAATGAGGATGATCAGGGTTTCACATCAGAGCTGTTGTACAGCTGCAAACCAAAATGTTAATTTAAATGCAGACATCTATCCTTTATTTTCTGCCTCAGGTTTTTTTTAATATTATAAACATAAAAAGAACAGAGGAAGGAAAATATATATACACCCTACTAAAGGGAGGGATCTAAAGAGGACTGTAAATGTGACTTTTCTTTCACAAAGGAGAAGAGAAAAATCCCCATCTTGCCCTGTCAGAACTACACAAAGAAACTAAATGTTTGCCCGGAGTTATCAAGCTGTCACTATACACCTACAAAGCATGAAGCAGCTCTTGCTCAATGGCACACACCACTGCATCATGAATAGTAAGCATTGTTTTGGTATTGCTGTCTATATTATAAATACACAAAAAGGAAAAGAGAGGATTGCAGCTTCTGTATGACTAAATGTAGGAAAAATATTTCTGGGAAAGGTTTGATGAGAGAGCACACTACCAATAGAGGAAGAAATAATGCCTGAATGCTCTACCAGAAATACAAAGACAAGCCAGAAGCACACAGCAAACCAGAAACTAAATAATGAATAGGCAATGGGGCATCAGTGAATATGCCAGCAGGTTACAAAGAGTTCCATAGCATTACAGATTTCAAAATAGGACATCAAACAGTGAAGGCTAATTAAAATTATATTATGGCACCATCACTTAGATATTGCAAACTGTAAGCAGAATTATAAATTCAGTCCAAGGTCCTTGAGCCTCCCAATGGGCTCTGGGAAAACATGGAGCATTTCTTGTGTTCCTGACTGAGAAAGGGTGTACCATTCTGTTGGTAGTAAGTTGGGTTGTGGCCTAATCATCACAGTGTAAGTAAAGTGAGTCAGTGCTTTTTCACAGAGGTACAATATCTTCCACAAATTGTCTGAATGTGCTGACTATTTGCCAGAATAGTCCAGGCAAGGGGAAACTGGCAGATTTCTAGAGGGGCTACCAATGGGAGTTCCCTATTCGGAGCATCACAGGCCTTTGGAAACCCATTCACTGTTCCCATCACCAATTTGGAACCCTTTGAAACAGCCTATACTGAGAACACAGAATTCTATGGAAAAGAAGAATGCCTAGTGTTACAGATACTACGGAAAGATCCACTCAAATAAATTTATTAATGAAGATATTTAAACTATATGGGGAATAAGCAATTCAAACACTATATACATGAATAAAACAGAGAATATATCCTGGCAATATATTGGTGCATTCTTGTAGCAAGTTCTATATGAAGGCTGGAATGTCTTCTGGACATAATTTATCTAGAAATAGATAAAAAGAATTCACAATCCATACTGCTGTCTCATACCTACCATCCTGTTATGAGAAAAGATATATAGAGATAATGAAGTGAGTGGGAAAAGGAGGTATTACTGCTAAACTTGGCTAAACTGCACTTGTCTGAACTACATATTTGCATATGTTAAGCATTGTTCTCATGTGCCTTCAGCCAAACTAAAAATGACCTTCCTATTCTGTACTATTGTTGCTGAAGTCAAGAATTACAGAAGTGAATGGGTACTTTGCTTAATCTTCCATAGCATTGAGTAGCTGTAGATGCTTGGGAGCATGATTAGGAATCAATTTACAAGGGAAGAATATCAGTTTCACCAATAATAGCTACTACTAGGGTTTGTGGAAATCCAAATGGATGCATAGCATTCCAGTGTATTAATATGGAAACAACTTTGAGGAAACTGCACCAGACAGCAATGACATCCAGTGTTATGATCAGCAACACCAGGGAAATAACCTGGCAGAATTGCAGCTGACTGCAGCTCCTGGGACACTTAGGAAGAGATTCAGCTTTTCTAACTTAAGGCACTTGTAGAATGCATACTTGACCTATTTTGGATATCTATTTTAAGATGAGATGAACTGTGCACTGAAAGTGTATTTCTTACCACTGACTTCAAAAGAGCCTGGGTGAGTTACTCTGAGGGTAAGGTTAGATGAACTCTACTGCCCTTCCAGGCACTCTGACCTAATGCAAAGAGTAAAAGCAATATGACAAGTGCTTATGCTTGCAAAAACACAGGAAGGCCTAAACAGCTGTATATATTTCAGTTTCTGTAAAAAGTCTCAGAGCAAATAATATAATAAAAATTAACAAAAGCTAGTAGCTACTCTTTCTTTCAGAGAGGTCAGAGAATAAACACAATTAGCCTTGCGGAAATGTGGACATAGTAGAGATATCCAATGTGTACTAAAAAGCAGACTTTCGGACCATAGATACCTTACCTAGAAATGGAAATTCTACCACAGTGTCACTGCATCAAGCCGGTTAAGTCAGTGGCAAAAGCAAGTCAGTGGTTAAAATTGCTAAGGTTGAATGAGAATGCTGCAAAGAACGAAGAGAATTGGAACACGTGTTTGGGAGGAAAATGTTTTCATTCCTCCACTGGTCTTCCAGTAGTCCAGTCAGCACAGATGCATGTTTGATATCAAGATGTACACTCATCTTAGAGCCTGTTGTGTCAGCTATTTAAAGGTAGGTTAATTAGTAGAGATATCAGTGGTGACAAATGTAGCATGCATACCAAAATCAAATACAATCAGCAAGTATGCTTCAACTAGCTCTGCCAATTTTCTTGGAATAAATTGTGTGCTCAGAAGGCATGATTTAAGCAGTGATGGAACTCAACAAAGTAGATGGGCATGCATGAAAGCTGCAGACACTTTCACTTACTGGGAACACAAGCCATATACATCTATGAGGAGCTGGATGAAACTTTGATGGCACTAAAATTTGATCAGCAGGGTAAAAATGATGAAATGCTACTCACCAAATGCTGTAGCCCATAATGAATGGAGCCTAGCATCAAACTGCCTGCAAGGTACAAGACTTACCGTATAACAGAAAGCTTTTTAAAAACCCTCTCCCCAAATCAGTGGAAAATCTCTTACCGCTTTGATTCATTTTCTTTGTCACATTCAGCCTCAGTAAGCTGGAGAGGTGACCTCCCCCACAGCTGGAGCAGTAGCTGCCACCAGGGATCATGAATCAGGTGTTTTAACTGCTGCAGTTCAGAGCCAGTGAATTAACTGAAACTGCCATTGATTTTAGGTTATATACCTAAACCAGATGTGAAATGTAGTCACTAGTGATTAAGCTACACATTATCATCAGTGCTATATAGCAGCCATTCTGCCCCTTCTGGCAAATCATAAAGGAAAGGGATGGACATCTAGATGAATAGCCTCTTCAGACACTGCATTTAAAGGATTGCGAATTAGAGCTCCTTAACTACCAAACAATTAAATAAAATTAGCAAGTTACTGTTATGCCCAAGATGGTATTTTTTTTATGAGGTGTAATAGAATATTAAGTAAGATGTTTATGATACTCCTGCTTAATTGTTATCTCAAGAAGCACAACAAAAGAGATATTATACCTGGCAGATGCTCAAGGCATGATTGTGTAATTCCTCTGCAAGAAGCTGCTAAGTAGCAAAGAGGATTACTTATTGAGAGTAGGGGCTTCTCCAAACTTAGGCAAAACTAGCTTTGAGTCTCACACACAAATCTGGAAAGCAGCATCATAGTCTAAGGGTTCTTGAACTATATCTGACCTCTGACAAGCACTTGATCCAAAGTGTTCAACCAGAGAGCTTTATCAAGAGGAAAAGGAAAATGTAATAAACACTAGCTTGGGAACAGTGGGTAATAAATCAAGAGTCAATGAGACTAGAGGGCCTAATGTGGAAAACAAGGATACACAGTTGTATGAATGTAGCCATATCACATCATTCAGATCTCCTGTGCTGTATAGGGCAGTGTTCACAGAGTTGCAGTCTCCTTAGTATTTACCTGGCCTACTTGTTGGCCTGTAACTGGATACTTCCAAGGTACCCTTCCAGAACTGTGGCCTGACCTCTCACCATTGAAGATGGGCAGCTGTCATAGTCCCACTCCTCCCTACAAGGCAGCCTCACAAAAATCCAAATGGTGATCAGACCCTAAAAAACTTTCATGCCACAGGAGTTCATATGCCAGCTGAAGTGACTGATAGGTCTGGTACCAAGCAGAGAGGTCCCCACTTACCTCTCTGCTTTAAGGCTGCTGTTGCATGGTCACATTAATTTGCTAATTCTCTTGCACTTTGACTCTTCCTGGCATTCTCTGGGTTCTACCTGCTCCTGTCACTACCTTGAATTCAACAGCAAGCATTCTGAGGTTTGTTCTTGACTTTCCTTTACTCAGCACAGCCTTTTGTGTGAAGGGTGTTTTGACAGATGGGCACTCTGACACAGTTTGCTCATCCAGTTTCTTTGGCTTACAACATCTTGCAGAGGGATCTCATCTGTTCATCAGGACTTCTTGGAGATTTTCAGGCCAGTCTTTTCTCCATCCACCCACAGCTGTTAACAGCACACTCCTTCGTTTTCAAGGACATCAAATCACTGACCTTTTAGTTCGTGTATGGAAATTATTTTCACACAAATCAACCAACTGGGTGTAAGAGTAATGTAACGTAGAGAAAATAATGAAGATCACATAGCCTATGAGGAGCTTATTTCTTTCCTCACTTTATATGGACACTGATCATTGGAGCCTTAATGGTTTGTCCAGCTTGCTGATATGGCTGACTGTCACATCTTTGTCCTGATTTTCAAGAAGAGCAAGAAGGAGGACCCTGGAAACTACAGGCCCGTCAGTCTTACTTCAGTGCCTGGTAAAGTTATGGAGAAGATTATTCTGGGAAGTATTAAAAAACACCTGAAAGACAACGCAGTCACTGGCACAGCTTAATGAGAGGAAAATCCTGCTTATCCAACCTGATTTCCTCTATGTCAAGGTAACCCACCTAGCTGATCAAGGGAAGCCACCTGATGTAATCTTTTTGAGTTTCAGTAAAGATTTCATTCTCTCACAGTATCCTTCTGGACAAAATGTCCAGCCCACACTTGGATAAACACATCATGTGGTGGGTGAGCAACTGGCTCAGGGGTTGAGCACAGAGCGTAACAGTAAATGGGGTAACATCAGACTGGTGACCTGTCATTAGTGGGATTCCACAGGGCTCCCTCTTAGGCCCTGTGCTCTTCAACATCTTTGTAAATGACTTGGAGACAGGACTTGAAGGGATACTGAGCAAGTCTGCAGATGACACAAAACTAGCAGGAGCTGTTGACTCCCTCAAAGACAGGGAGGCCCTGCAGAGAGACCTCAACAAATTGTAGGACTGGGAAATCACCAACCATATGCAGTTCAACAAGGGAAAGTGCAAGATTCTGCACCTGGGATGGGGCAACCCCGGATGTACATATAGACTGGGGAATGAGACGCTGGAAAGCAGTGCCATGGAAAGGGACCTGGGCGTGCTGGTCAATGGCAAGTTGAATTTGAGTCAGCAGTGCCCTGGCAGCCAGGAGGATCAACCGTGTCCAGGGGAGCATCAGGAAAAGCATGTCCAGCTGGTCAAAGGAGGGGATTCTCCTGCTCTGCTCTGCCCTGGTGCAGCCTCACCTTGAATATTGTGTGCAGTTTTGGTCACATTGGTTTTTCAATGTAAGAAAGATATTGAGCTGTTAGTGTCCAAAGGAGAAGCCTGGAGAAGACTTCATTGCAGTCTACAACTTCCTCATGAGCAGAGGAGGAGGGACAGGCATTGATCTCTTCTCTGTGGTGGCCAGTGACAGGACCCAAGGGAATGGCCTGAAGTTGTATTAGAGGAGGTTTAAGTTGTATATTAGAAAAAAGTTCTTCAATGAGAGGGTGCTTGGCTACTGGAACAGGCTCCCCAGGGAAGTGGTCACAGCCCCAAGCCTGACAGAGTCAGAAGTGGGACTACACTTATGAAAGATTACCCTGAAGCTGGTAACATTTACCAATTGCATTTTTAATGGTCAACATGTTACAAGAAATCTGTCTGTTATTTGTGGTATATTGTGAAAGACCATGACATACTCAATACTTCCTTGACATACTAAAGTCTTTGCTTTCACTGTGTTCAGTTGCAACATTCTTCATGACCAAAGATGTCTAATAATCAAAGATAAAAGTGTCCCCTTAATACACTCAGGCTTTACATGTGGTCAAGCCTATAGCTTGTAGCTACAGGCACCTTATTAACCAATGAGTTATCTCAGAGCGTAATTCAGAACAGAAATGAACCCAATGCCCCCCTGAATGTCCCTATCTTTTCCCAGTAAATAAGTAAGGTACAAAGAAATCTTTATTAAGCCCTAAGACAGGAAGAATGAATCCAGGCCAAAATCAAGACAAACTTCTCATTACTGTCCTGGACTCCATGTAAATCATGTTTGCATCTGTACTACATCTGCTGTACCCATCCAAGCTGCAACTACAAACTTCCCTGACCTTGTAAGCTACACAGTAAAAGCTTTAACAGAGTTTCATTCGAAGCTTTATCAAAGTACATATCAACAGCCACGTAATATACATACATGGAGTAGTCACAGTTCTCACTTTTCCTCTCTAAGATTTACCTGGGTTGGACATACAAGTGAGCCGAAAGGCCAGCTGCTATTTGTTTCAGAAGTTCCTTTAACTCGCATCTTCTCTGAGACAGAGTTGGGGATAACATGAGCACAACCTTTGGTTATGAAATTCGTCCCCAGCCTGGGAGTCATACTGGAGCTCTTTGTGAGTCACATGTGGCCCAGAAGGCTGTGTGGCCTGGTGCTATTCTGTAAATGCAACAGCTGTGATTGACAAAGAGAAATGAAGTAAAACCACATTTATTATACTTTCTGGTTTTTTTCATCTCCCAACTGAGATGGAAGCATCATTGGCTGCAGCCCAACAGCAGTAAAACTGTTCAACTTCTAACCTCACTAAAAAGTACTGTCAAAATGGTATTAAGTAAATAGTGAATGCCTGAGCCTGTGAGAGGAAACAAAAAGTAGTTCATAGATACATGAGTGAGTTTATTGACAACTCTGGGATTTGCAATACCCTGATTTCAGGGTCTCAGGCATGAAAGAATAAAGAATATGCCTGGGCTGGGGGGGCTATTTCATGTCAGTGAAAGAAGAATCAGATGACCTGCATAAGCATGTAAGTGTTATATCATTGGGAATAATAAATTGGAATCCGAAAGGGGAATCAGAAATGAGACTGGACCTGTAAAGAGAGCCAGTTCATGAGAGGTTGAAAGATTTGGCCCTAGATATTTCTTCAAGTAGTAAATGATCTCCACCATACCAAAATGAACTATCAAAACCCTATGATAGACAATATCATTTATATATATTCCTTTGCCACACATCTTCTAATTTTAAGCGAGGCCTTCACCCCTGTGTTACAACCTTGATCTCATACTGTTCTGCACTTTCTCAGAATCTCAGCCATTTTTTCCTTCTCTTTCCAATCCTTACCCTACCTCTTGACCCTATGCTCCTTATTCTCCCAGTTCTGTCTGGCCCCACAACTTTATCTGGAAAACCAGCCACAGGATAACCAGAGCATGACAGCTTTCTACTCTTCCAGGTATCACAGATCAGCTGATGGAAGGTGCCAGATGGGCAGGGCAGCAAGGACCTGCAGTAGGTATATTAACAGTGTGTTTCTCACTGGCAAGAGCAAGAGAGTGTATCAAAAATCTCCCTGGAGGAGTAGGGACAAGAATCAAAACACAAGAAAGCTGAGGATCTCTGAACAGACACTCTAATCCTCCTATGGCAAGTCGTTTTTAAGGAAACACTGGAATGTACAGAGAAATACCAATGGGTATGACACGGACATAAGAAGATTCATGTTTTTCTATTTTACTGAAGAGTCCTTAGGGAGAAGACCTTTTTTCCCTTCTTCTAGAATTTTGCATCTTAAACTAATACCACTGGAAACTGAGCAATCAAAAACAAATCCATTTTATTAGCCAGATGTGCAACTTCCAGTCTTGGCAGCTGACAGCTGAGAACTTGTAAATGTGCATTCACCTACTTAATTTTTAAGCAACATCATTGCCAACTGACAAATTTGCCCTGACACTCAGTAATTTCTTTTGTCCATCTTCCCATATCTCTACCTCAACAGTGAGGGCAATTCATTAGTTGTTTTTTGTTTTGTTTTTATTTCCTATTCTTTTAACCATCAGGAAGCTGCTTTCAGAAAGCCATCTGCACTTATTCACTGCCAACACTCAATACGATTTTAATAAGCCTTGTGTGGTTTGACTTTAACACTTGTTTCCCTGTGCATAAAAGCCTATTTCCTAAGCTGTCACAGTTTGTCACTTCAATAAATTTCCCAATTGCCATCTAAGCAGGACAGTTTTTACCTCTACTTTCTTAAGCAACAAGTTAAATCTGAGGATAATGGCAACACTGATAGTTGTTCAAACTTGTCAGTGTCCATTGCTTTGAGCACAAGTTTCCCTCTGACTAGAAAACTTCACAATAGATACAGATATCTATAGAATTACTTAAATTTTGAAAAATTATAGCAGTCATACTTTAGGGTTCAATGGCAGTATATCTAACAGATTTCAAGATCAGACGTTCCTCTCACAGAGTGATTTAATGAACTTGAATCTCTACAAAACTCACCTGGGATTGGAAAGTAAAGCCTGGTATTTTTTTTTGCTCTCACAGCATCACTAGCAGTGACAATTCTTAGCTAGAAGAGGATTTCTGCAAGACTAATGATAGATGTTGGGAGGGGATTACCGAGTGTTGCCATTGCTCTCCTGAGTAGTGGCAATAGAAATCTTTATTAATAATAGTAATACTGGAGAAGTAAAAATTAATTAATGACATCATTTGTGTGCTGTTTGACAGATAAAACAGAGTTGCTCTAATAGCTTCCAGCTGTTAGTCTTTCTAGGCTCCTCTGCTGATGGCACAGCTTACCCACATTGCTTGAACCATCTCTACCCCCTCAGTGCCTCAGTGAGGCAGTTCATTCACCCTCCTGGCTGGAACATAATCCATGGAGGACAGAGCTTTACTCTTTTGGCAGACTGCATTGCCTTGCTGGTAAGTGCAAAGATCCCAAGAGAGTGGGAGAGATTCCGCCACCAAATGGACAGCAGGTGGGAAGAGGATGGGAATAGGAAAAGAGGTTACAGAATATAGCAGGAAAGACCACTCTGAGCAAATTGCTAGCCAATGCATAATGTTGCAGCCTTAGGGTTTCCTTCCAGCCTCCAAGTTTTGCTTTCATATTGTGTTTAGATTGTAACTGTTTTGGTCAGGGATTATTTATTGTTAAATATACTCAGAAGGTAACATTTTTCACTGAGTAAGTCCTGGAGCTGGTGTCACAGGTCCTGGCTGTTGTACCTACTCTGGCCCTTCTGCCCTCACTTGCCAAACACTCGGCAAATGATTCCATTTTCTTATGCTTCTGATTTCTGCATGTCTATATATTGTCTGTTTAAATCTGAGCTCTTCCAAGCAGAGACTGGAACAATGAAAACCTGATCGTTGATTATTAACACCTAATCAGGATGCTAATAAGAACATAATACTTGTAAATAGTACACAAAAACACAGACAAAAATTCAGACAACAGAACAATCCCTACATTTAACACCAAATTAATAATTGCAGGGACACAGGAATGCAAAAAAAACCAAGTAACTCTTCTGTACCTGAGAAAGCTTTGCAGCAGAGACATGAACAAGGCTACTATGAAAATATTGAATCTCTACAGTAAATATCAAGTGGGTGCTGCTTATCATTTCTTCATACACACTTTTCAGCCCAGAATCACACTTTAATCAGGAAGATTTTATAGTCCAGAGCTTCCTCAAAATCACTGCTTAATATAAATTTTAATACCTTTGGCATATTTTGACTGTCAGCATATTATTCACTTGATGCACCTGAAGAAAGTTTTAAATTATGCTATTTAAAAAAACCCACTATTTAAGATGTGGTAGACATTAAAATGATTTTGTAAAACAACATTTTAGGAACCCACAGTTACTGTCCATCATTGATTTCTCTGCATTCAGTTCTAAGTTGTGTTCAGTTTATAGGTAAAATGATGGCTGGGTGGGTTTGCTGGAGAGACTTTTCCTCACTAATCATGGACCTGGAAAATCAGGCTATAGTTACATATTATTATTATGGCAGATCCACAAAAAGATTGGAAGGAGAGGGGGGTAAATTGTGCTTTTAAGATAAATCTTTTCAGAAGTATATTTTACAGGCAAGTAGACCTAAAAAAGATGACCTGGCCCAACTGCTGGGGCACCAACTCCTACTATAAGAAAGAGAGAGAAAACAGAAGAAATAATCCTCTTAAAACTATTTGCCAACAACAGGTAATATGTATCCTCAATACAAAACTTGTCCTTTTTCTACTCTGGGAATATGAGAACGAAGTATTGAATAATGAGGATTTTCTGGTGTTTCTCTAGCTCTGCAGTTAAACTGCTACAGCATGCACCTTGGAATATATTTAATCCAGAAACGAGATTAGTAAATCAGATACTGAGAAGCCAGAAATGAGCTCCTGTATCTGCCTCACAATACAGATTATAACTGTAGAACCACGAGGCACATACTGCAGCATACCAGCTTTGTACTGCTCCAGGTCTCCCAGCTCAGCTGATGGATGAGGCTGGATGGGCAGGGCAGGAAGAGCACTCATTGGAAAGGTGAACAACTTGTACCTTGCTTGTCTAAACAAGAAAGTGTATCAAAGCTCTCCCTGAGGGAGGACAAACAAAAACACACAAGAAAGCAGAAGGTCATGAAACGGACACTTTAATCCTCCTACAGAAAAACTTTTCTGAGGACACGTTGAAATTTACAGGGAGTCGCTTATGGGTATCTCTCCTATTACAGGGATGTCTGGAGAGTCATGTTGTTCTGTTTCCATTTTTTCAGATGTTTTACAAACATAGGTGTCACTACTAGATAGAGTCATTAGGAACCAATGTATTTATTAGCCAGATATATACGCATTCCAAACTAGGTCAGACATTTGGCCCCAGGGATCTGATGATCAGTTGGAAAACCATTCCACACCATAGGTAACTCTGGTGTAGATTGACCAGATCTGTGCATATTGAGCTAAATAAACCTCTGCCTTGTTTGATTGGCTAATCTAGTCAATCTTCAATTTCTAAAATCCCTGTGTGGGATTAACATCACTGTCTTGGTTTCATGAACAGAAGAGTTCGGAAGCAACGTGATTTAAGACAGTTCTGGCCCCACAGACCTTGTCACTTGCTCATAAAGCACATTGTTTTATGGAATCATGCTGTAATCGAACAGAAAACAAGGCTAGCATTAAAAAAAAAATCCCTGCAAAAGAAAAAAAATGTTTTTTAGTTCTTGGTTTAGCTAGCATTGAAATTTATGTTTAAATTAGTCACATCAAGGTCCTTTCATAGTCTATAGAAAGCAACTGGCATTTCTAGGATGCATGTCATCTCATTGTAATGTAGATATGATCTAAAATAAAGCAGACGAATCAGACCCTGAAAGTGCCTATTTCTCTCCATTGACTATAAAAGGAGCACAGGCTGGATAGCTCAGATGGAGACGCCTACACTCTGGAACTCTAAACTTAGGTGAGATTAATCCTGCTATACATCTGTTGCTGTTCCTCATATGGATCTCCTCTCTTTGTTGCTCTTAAGCATGAGGTTTCAGTGTAACACTGAAATGCCTGTAAATGTGTAGGTGAGGCATTCACATCCACATGCAATCTCTCTTGGTCTCCATCTGCAAAACCAGTGGCTTGGGATACAGGGACATTTTTTTCTGGCAGCTCAGTCAGTTTATGAAGTTTGCATCTATTGGGCTGAATGCTGACATTTGTCAGTCAAACTGTATTTGAATGTAATTTTGTAATGCTGAAAATCTCTCTTCCAAGAAGAATGATGAGTGAAATATTTTTCGGATCTCAGTGGAGCACTCCAGATATTGCCAGACACAGAGCTCATTCTGCTGTAACTGTTGCCTGGCATTTCAAACTGTGTTTAGATGACCAGCTGGGACATACTTCTGTCTTTCCGAAACATGTTCTTCCAGCTGTCCAGATCAGGGACTGTGGAAGGAGTTTCCTGCAGTTCCCTGTCACACATCAATGGCTAACAGTAACATCATTGCCCCAACATGGAGCAGGGATGTGGCTCAGGCCCGGGGAGCCGAGAGTTCACAAATTTGTAATGATTCCCTTTACCAGGGAATTTTACCAAACTTGTTTCTTTACACTGAATAGTGTCAAGACCTTCCTTTCCAGCACTTCCCAGAAAATGAGTGCTAGTTGTCTCCTTCAATGCCTCAAATGTTGTTATCATTGCTTAATGCAAGCACAGCTTCCTCCTCTCTTCCTATCTTTTTGCAAGCATTAGTGTGGTAGGCACATCCTACTTTTCAGGAAATCCATAATATGTTCAAAATCAATTAGAAATGGGGAAGAGGAAGCAAGAGGTTTGAAACCACAGAAACCAGTAGCTTTTATTAGAATATGAAATGTGGTAATGTATTAGAGCACGTCATCTTTGCAGCTGGAAAAAAATGCACCATCACTACAGGATTTCAGCTTTCTTATAATTTATACCATTTATTTTCTAATATTAGCAGGCTTCCAAAATCTCCTGCTGGTACTTGAATATCTGAGGCTGCAGTGTGCTGCACTCTATTCTCTCTCTCTCCTCAATTTTATATCCTGGCTCTGTCCCCAGACTGATCAAGAGCTAAGCCTACAGCTCTCAGTCTCTTTTAGTTACATTGCCATGGCTGTTGTTCATGGCTTGTTAGCCAGCCTCAACTGCAAAACTAGGTAGTCCTAACAGGTTTTCATACTTAGTTCTCCACAAAACTGGAAGGTTTCCCTGTATTTCTTCATTAAGGTCATGCCTGTGATCAATGTCCAACTTTCTATTAACACCTGTTAGTTTTTCTTATATAGATTTGGTAATGGCTCACACCTATATAAAAAAAGGAGCATTCTTTCTTTGTAGAATGCCTACAGATAATATTAATTTCCTTATTCTTCCAGACTTGTGAGCAATTTTTGCCCAAGTAACATGGAAGTATTTCTATTGTACCAACACAGCAGATTTTCATTCCCAGTCTGTAGCAATTCATTCCATAGGGACAACATTTCTTCAAGTCACCAGAAATGTTTCTACAAAATGTTAATATTGATCTAATTGGTTGGTTTTGTTCATTTTTTGCTCTTATATTTTCTAACTTTCCTCACATTCAATCACCTGATTACTACATGATTTTCACAGTTTGGTGTTAGCCTTTTTTAGGCAATAACATATTCTTTTCCATATTTTTCTGCTGACATTTCTTCTTCCTGCACTGCACTTTGCTATAAACAGGACACAAGTTTATTAACAGAAATGATAACTTAATAAGGTAATACAGTATTTCCCACTGTTGTGACAGCCACCATTATGCCAACCATTTGGCTATTCTGGGTTAACAGCTTGAAGTTGTCATTCAGTGCTTACTAGAGCATTTTGTAAAAGCCAAGAAAACCTGAAAAAAAATGTTCTTTTCCCAGGCTAGCAAAGAGGTGAATAGCTAGAAGTGGTAGCACCTTCCTGGCGAGCATATTGTTTTGGACAGCTTGGCCATTAAGAGGCCATTGCTGATCTATGACCAGTCCAGCAAGGCTCTGAATTCTTTTTGGGTAAAGAATGAATTGAAGAATTTATTACAAAAATACCACATTTGCATGTCTTCAAGGGAACCTTCTTTCTCCTTTCAAAAGCTAAATATATCATGAAACATAATATTAATTGCCAAATGGACTTATCTCACATGCTCACCTATGTATATGCCTAAATTGTGTGTAACCGATGATTTACATGTTATCTTGAGCTCTTTGCTCTCTGGGAAAGGCACAACAAAAAGTGTTGTTCTAGAAAACATTACAGGACATGTCTTTGTAACTTCTGACCTGTGCTGCAACCTCATTTCAGCAACCTACGATGTGAACTGATAGCCGCCTTTGCTCCTATCATACCAGTAGCTAATGTGGTCATGACTGCTCTGTAAATGAATTCTGACTTCATACTCATAGCCATGCTTGGAGAGATGGTACTGTGAAAGTTATAATGACCTAGTTGACTCCTGGAAATTATTTGTTTTACATTGAGCCTCAGGAGGTTTTGGGAAGGTAGACTATCTCTTCTAATCTAAAATGACCTTACCAGAAGTTACCTGTTCTTGAAGCTTTTAATCTTTACATTTAGTTTCAGACTGTTACTGTATCCCTTTTCCTTGGCAAATGTCTTCCCTTACAGTTGCCAGTAAAAAAAATTAAACTGTATTTCTTGTTTGAAAATATATATATATATATATACACACGTATGCACGCATGTACACAAAGTAATATAAATCAAAATTACTAAACTGAGGAGATTCCTTTATGCTTATTGATGCTAAAATTAAATGCCTTGCAAATCAGAAGCAGAAGCATTTCGGACATTTTTTGTTTCCTTGAAGAGGGAAATAATGGTTCAATTTTAACATTGAAATGTTTTAAGCTTTACTAGATATTGATTTATGGTTCTGACACCACAGATAATCAACATAACAGAACCACATGAAAAAATATTCTGCTGTGGAGCCATAAAGTATTAGTGATGACTTCTTCCACCAGGTCATAAACCAGGATGAGTTATATGAGTGTTAGTAGCATCCTTCTATTTACAGAAAAAAAACAGAAAAATACAGCAGAGGCAACAGTCAAGTAATGGAAATGCACAGCTTACCTTTCCAGCGTAGAAAAAACTTCATAATCTGGATCTGATCCCTTGTTGCAGCACTGGAACAATTTGCTTTCTTTTTTTGTGTGTGGTTTTTTTTTTTTTTAATTTGTTGTAGTGCATTGGTATACATTTTGCAGTGATGGATATGACAAATATCCTATGGAGCCTTCCAAATGTGACAGAGAAGCCTCTTTTTGCAGAGGAGTTTATATAATGGCCTAGGTGACATATCAGAGTCTAGGAACCTTACATAGGTCTAGAGGAACATGTGGTACCAGAATCACAGAATCAACTGGGTTGGAAAACACCTCTCAGATTATTGAGTTTGTCCTTCATAAAGAAGCTACAGACAGATGCCAGGACACAGCCCAGACACAAGTTCAAGCTTCTGAATTCCAATAGGCTTCCAAGTCAGAAAACATGGAGACAGATAACTTCTGGCTTTGAAAAGAAGGATGAGGACTTCACACTGAAGAGTTGAGCTATGTGAAAGAGGAGCTTTATTTATTTATTGTTGTTCTGAAATTAAAAGTAGCTTAAGAAGTGCTTGTATTGGAGTTGATGTGTTTGATCCAGGCAGAAATGTTCCCAGCCTAATGTTCCCTGAACAGATTGCTGAGTGAATGCACTGGTTTGTGTAAATGCTTCCTAAAGAGCACCACTGGAAAGGCGGAAGAGTACTGGTATGATGAAGGAAACACGTTACTTGCAAATTGCATTTCCAATGCTATCTTTCATTCATGTCATATCCAATGCTAACTGTTGATCTAAGTAGTACCTTAAGTTCCTGTAATAGGTACAGATTTAAAAGATGTTCCCTTTTTTAATTATTAATTTTTCCCACTATGCTATGCATTTGGTAGATCTTTATTTTGCTTCCTGCTTCATGTCTTACTGCGAACATTACTGTCATGCACTGCTCCAGGGAAAAATACAGTGATTTCTTCAACCCACCCAGCTGTGAAGATGTGGCAAGCAGGAGTCCAGCAGGAGAAAACATGACCTAGAATTTAGAGCTCTAGTCTAGCTTCAAACACCTACCCCAATATAAACTCCCTGTGGGCTCAAGAAGAAGCTTCTCTGCAGTTCACTTTTTCTTCAGTGAAATAATAATGAGTCCCTGATCCTCAGAAGTAATCTTATGGAAGTCATATCACAGGCTAAAGAATAGTTAGGCACAAATGTTGCAACATCAGCTTTCTTAGGCAGATGTAAGGCAAGAGGCAAGCATTTCCATCTCAGGATAGGAGTCCACATAAGCTTTAAAAGGAGAAGTCTAAGCAGTCTTTATCTACTGCCAAAGCTTTCACTGCCTTTTGCTTATAACATCTTCACTGTTTGCAGACATTTCTACCAACTGCCAAAGCCCAGAACTTGCATTACTGAAGTTTTGCCATCAATTGGAGTTGATTCAGCCTTTGTGTGTGTACATGATTATCATACTTAGATATTTATGCACACAGCAAGAAAAGCAACATTTCATCTGAAAGAATCTGATTCAACATCTACAGACAGCTTCCTATAGAGTCTTGCAAAGTAGGTCAGTAAATCAAATCACCAATAACATATTGCTTTTCTATGGATTGTTGAAGGCAGGCAAAAATAACCTCACTTAACATATTTGCACTTCTTTTATTTCTTGTTTATGAAATCAGTTACCAACAATATAATTTCATTTCTTGCTTAATCCTTCTTAATTATCTAAGTCCACTAAGGGAAAATTTTACAGTGGGAGATGATGATTCTCAAAAAACTGTAGACATGGTTCTCTGTACCCTTGAAAGCATAGGGGCCTTTTGGATGTGGGGTTTTTTTATTATTTCCTGTAGAAATTACTAGCATGTTACAGAGGAGAAAAAATTTGCTATAAACAAGAAAACTAGAAAATCTTGCAAAATCACCAAGTTCAAAATTCATTGCCTTTCTTGGCACCTGTGGAGGTTTTGCTTGCATGAAAATCAGACTCAAGCTCACAGCTGGGGTAGGAAATGACAGCTATGAAAGTCAGAGGTCTCAGCAGTATGATTCAAGACTGGAAAACAAAGGTGCCATATTTTACTGAGGTCCTTTTTCCTTTCACCTATTGCAGTTGCAACTTCAAATACATGTAGAAACAGGTCAGCTTAGGACAAGCTCTCGCTTTTGTGAAAAGTTTTCATAATTAGAATTTAAGTTGTGCGTTTCATAAGCTGAATATCTGTAGGAAATAATCTTCCTCTTTAGTTCAAGCCATTAATTCTTCCTAGGGTGGAAAAAGGTTTCATTTTTTCTCTTTTCCTGTGACAGCCTTCAACATTACACCAAAGTATAAGGTATACTTCAGTGGAAAATTCACTTAAATAGTTTGTTCCTCTATTTTTTGTCTTATTGGGAAAGTAACTTTTTTAAAGCACCCAAAATTTAGGAGTGAGGGGTTTTTTGGCAGAACCAAGCAAAAATCTTACCTCTTGAAATTAATATTTAAGACTTAAAGACTTTTACATTTAGATTAGCTTGTTCCCTTACAGTATGCAGCCACCTTGTTTGTGTATCTCTACTTTCTTTTTCCATCTTTCCTTATTTCACTGAATTACGACATTTTCTTGCAGTGTCATCTGCTGTAATTTTGTACTTTTCTATTTGTCTCTTGTTCTTCACAAAAAGTTATTCACTTAGGACCTTCATTCATTTGAAATATGTTTTGTTACCTTCGGAAATAAGCAGATGTAATATAAGATGGAAGGGACTGAAAAGTTTTATTTAAGGTATTCCATGAATGTCAGAAAACCATATAGAGCAATAAATAGTTTTTGTGAGTGATTTAATGCCAAACAATATTTTATGTACCTTTAGTGTAGTTCTTCCTTTGTACTAAAAAATAAAAGAGATAAATAGATATTACAGAAACACAAACAGAAATAAATAAGAAGAAGCTATAATTTTTAATTTCTTTGCTCCTCTGGGGGGTTGTTTTTTCAGTTTGAACAGAGAAGCAATAAAACTAAGAGTGCATACACTAGAAAAAGCATGATCAGGGAACTGCAAGGAACATCTGAAACGATACAGAGTCCAGCAAGTGGCTGGGCATAGCAGTCAGTAACAGACATAACTGGGAGCCAGCAAAGAAATGGAAAATATACATACCACACCACAGCTGAAAACAGGAAAGGAAGGACAACATAAGATGACTGAGCAACAAGGAAAGAACGGACTGGGGACAGGGTTGAATTGAAGAGACTGAAGAAGTGAGCAGCTAGCCTTGTTAACCAGTGAAAGGCAGCACATTTCCACCTGATTCAAGGTATCCATGTCTCTCTGGTTTACCAGTCTGTGACTCCTATTGGCTTGGTCCCACAGCCTTTGCTTACAAAGCCTCTACCCTGCTGTTGCTGCTGATCAACATATGGACTTCTTTGCCAAAGAATGTACCATCTGGGAAAACTCCTCACTCTGGGATTGAAGAGAAGACTGACCATAACCTGGTTATGACTATTCAATGTTTGTACAGAGTGCTGCCTATAATGTGGTGGCAGCATGTACTCTGGGTACCATACAATCTAGATAACACACATTACAGTGAGTACATCAAACACTGAAAGCTCAATAGAGAGAGTCATACAGTACAATTAGCCTACTGTCTTTTTTCTTTCTGTAGTAAGCAGCAGTCTTTCTCTGAGGGGTGGATTGGCACTGTAGGGCTCACCTAGAAAATAATATGAATTATGACAAGTCACTTTAATGGCAATTCTTTCAGTGGTGTTTTTGTTTAAGCTTTATTCCAATTTGAAATCAGTCTTCCTAGGAGTACATAGGTAGAGTCTTGATAAGGCTCTGGAATTATTTGAGATCTTGAGTGGGAAAAAAATGAATTAGAATCTCTAGGTTGTTCAGATCTGATCCATTTCCTTCAAAAAAATGTCTAGTAGATATGCTTTCAATTCCTCTCTTCTGTAATCGCAAACTCACTTAAAGCAAGGAAAGCCAAAGAACAAGAACATTGTTCATATTATTCTCTACTATTCAAAAAGAAGTCACAATGTAAAAGTTGTGGTTCAAGGCCAGGTTCAAGGCCAGGTTGGATAGAGATTTGAACAACTTGGCCTAGTGGAAGGTGTCCCATGGCAGGGGGATTGGAACTAAACAGTCTTTAAAGTCCCTTCCAATCCAAACCATTGTATGAGTATATTATTCTCTGATTCAGTGTATGATACTTGTGCTTTTACTCTTTTTTGTGAGATGGATGAGTACCTGACAGTTGCTTGCCCTTGGTTCCTCGTTTTCGTCTCTGATAGGGTTTTGCAGTACATGCTAGGGCATCTACTCTGCTCCACTTTATTCATGTGTTTATTTATTGCATGCATTTGAGGAGGTTCTTAGTAGCTTCTGTGAAGTAAAGGAGTAGTGTCAAGCCGTTTACTCTTGACAGGCGTCCACATCAAAAAAAACCCTTCCTGTATTTGGCAGCTGGAGGTCAGTCAAAAAAGCTTCATAGGAGAATGAGCTTGAACTTCCCCTTAGGTCAGGGCCTGTGTAGTTCAGTACATCAAAACACTTGTTTTCTGCTCTTCTTCCTCAAAATAATAAACAGCTTAATTTTTAGAACAGCCAGACCTGTATCTTTCATAAGCATTAACACCTTGAGATCAGCATATCCTTACAAGGTTTTTATGGGACAAAGAATGCATTGAAATTATATCTAACCAATTACTACTGAATAAAAAATATATATCTAATAAGAATAGATTTGTAAAGTGATTCAGAGAAATTAGGTTGCAGATATCTTGCATTCTTGATGCTATCATGTTTTAATATGATTGTGAAGAATTTCAGGAACAATAAGGGAAGTGAAAGCCACATCAGCCTGCACTGAATGCACAGTTTGCCTTGAACTGCAGTGATTGTTGTCTTTCTTCAGCACAGTCATACAATGATTCCTTCTCCATTCCTGACATATGCTAACCACAATCTAACAGAGAAGTAAAAACACCAGAGGAGATTTCTGAATTAACTTTCATTTGAAAAAATTATGAATTCTTCATTTTTACCAGGCTTTGTTTGTGAGGAAGCTTTGATTTTTAATGCTTTCTTTGGCACAGTTTTAAGAAAGCACCATGAACAGAAAGTCAATGTTCATGCAAATCCCAATGAAACCAAAATTTTACCTGAAATGCTGCAAAAAACCCCTCTGAGCCCAATCCATTTTCTTTTTGAATCAGTGTCTGCACTCTGTTTTTGCATAGTCCTGACTTTCATTTCCTCCAACTTCATTTTCAGCCCAATACATGACTAATGAGGAAGAGAGCAAAATCACATGCCCAGAGTTTTTAAGGTTTAGGAGTTTGACTGTAAATACGTAATCTGGCATTAACAAAAAAAGAACAGTTGATCTCTACTGAGATGGAAAGATGGAAGCATAGCACAGATCAGGTTTGGTCTGTAGACTATCAACTAGCATGCAGTAAATTATCAGTACCTTTCTCCTAAAAAAGGAACTAAATAAACATTTCTAAATTACATTATAAATAATCTCTTCATGACCTTTCTCAATTTTAAGTGAAAATGGGCTTTTATTTAGAAAACCTATTGTCTCAGTGTTTTGCTAAGGAGGATGAGTTATGAGGAAGACCAAAACTCCTCTCTCTAAGCAATTGTAAATCTGAGATTAAGAGGCTCCAACTGAGAAAGTTTGGAGAAAGGAAAAATAACAGCCTGTTATTAATGGATATATGTGTATTGGCAGAGCAACAAAAGAACACAAAACAAAACCCCAACTGAATGATAATCCTATACCCCAAAATCCCTTTCAATGAAAAGTGAACAGTTCAGTTTGTGCTTTTGGTGCAATTCTAACCATAGTCAGCAGGGGGCGCTGTTGGATCGCTGGAGGTGCAGAGCCTGCAGTGCTCGGGGTTGGGCGATAGGGGGCGCTGTTTGGCTCTGGTAGTCACCATGTGGAGCCCTTGTTGTGGTGTGGGGGGCCAAAATGGAGCTCTTCCCTCCCCCTCACC
>VXAY01002649.1:933364-959847 GCA_013399855.1 Oxyruncus cristatus
ACTCCAGGTGTGGCCTCACCAGTGCTGAGTACAGGGGCAGAATCACCTCCCTGTTCCTGCTGGCCACACTGTTCCTGATCCAGGCCAGGATGTCATTGGCCTTCTTGGCCACCTGGGCACACTGCTGGCTCATGTTCAGCTTCCTGTCAATCCAAACTCCCAGGTCCCTTTCTACCTGGCTGCTCTCCAGCCACTCTGTCCCCAGCCTGTAGCGCTGCAGGGGGTTGTTGTGGCCAAAGTGCAGGACCCGGCACATGTTCTGAGTATCTGCAGCCTTCCAAAACAGAGATTAGAGTAGGAGATATACCATGCTGCACGGTTGGTTTCTAGAGCTTTTAAGAGGGTGGTTAACAATGAATGGAAATGCTGGACAACACCAGACTTGCCTGTGGGGAAGAAGAAAAATCATAGGCAGAATACGGATGAATTGTCAAAAAATATGTGGTAATGGAAGTCATAGAACTGTTATAATCACATTCAATACATCTACTTAATGACATAATGAAATTGCAAGATGATCTAGACATGGTCGGATTTTAAACCCTGCAGCACTGAAAGTGTCCTTGCTACCCAAACCCTATAAAAGAGCATTTGATATACTAGGAATAATATAGTGCTGAGGGTCCTGTGGCCTGATTCAGCTTTTACTGTGCCCAGTAATACTTTGCAATGAGATACACCACTTTGGAAATAAATTACTGGCAGGATGATCAGACACACAAAACTTCCTTAAATTTCTTTTCCCTGAGGGCCTGCCACATAGGTAACACTGAAGTAGCAGAAAATGGTGTTTCCTACCTCTCTACGTGTCCCTCTCTGTGCTGGGTCACAGTGGGAAAGCCTGTCTAAGACGAATCTGAATCACACTTGTGGTTTAAGAGTGTCTTTTTCACAAATATCCCTCCTAAGTCTTATGAAGCTCATCTTAGCAAAAGCACAGGATCGGGATCAGGTAGTCCAAAATCTACCACATTTTTCTGCCCTTGAGCCAAATACTCTATAGGTAAGAATAACTCTCAAAACAATTTCCATCTTACCAGTTCTGGTTTGGAGAGGACTATTCATGCAACTTAATTTAATCATCAGATTTTAAATAAGTTAGGTGACCATTCTCCATGTGAAGTCAGTAGACAAAGATGGGCTTCTCTAAGGGATGATGTAGATATGTCCCACATGACTTCAGGCGCTTACTTAACTAAATCACCCCGATCAGTGAAGAATTAGATAACTAATCTCTGAAGCCAACCTGTATTGCAGGGGACAAAAGCTTTTTCTCAGAAGTGTTCCTCTCTCTCCCCTACGACCTCTCTCCTTTTCTCTCTTGCCACGTCCACTTCTTGGTATCCAACACTCTCTCCCTCCTCTCCCCGCTCCTCTCCACCTTCCACCCTACCCTTTTCCACCCTCACTTTGATTGTTTAAGTGAAACAGGACAGTTCTGATTTCTGATTTCTGATTTACCCAGCTTGGTTAAATGCTTAAGTCAGATGAGACAAAACCAGGCCTAGGCCTCTAATTTAGAGATCTAACTGCAGATGCTGAAAGAAAACAGTGTAAATACCTGCCATACTAGCACGTGATAAACACGAATTTCTCATGTAGTAAGGAAATATTATTCTCTTATTGTCTTTGGCCATCTGCACAAACAAGTCTTCATAAATATTCTCAGATAATGTATTTATTGCCTAATTAATTAGCAGCACTTTTTATGATTGGAATATTTCAACCAGCAGATGAGTTCTTTGTACTGTGTGTTCCTTTGTAACAGATAGTCTATCACT
This sequence comes from Oxyruncus cristatus, assembly GCA_013399855.1. Taxonomy (NCBI): domain Eukaryota; kingdom Metazoa; phylum Chordata; class Aves; order Passeriformes; family Cotingidae; genus Oxyruncus; species Oxyruncus cristatus. Next base: position 935,146 of record VXAY01002649.1, read on the forward strand.
TTCTTACTGCTTTAAGTAAATAGGAGACTCAGTTGTGCTGTAAATATAAACAGAATTAATACCAGCAACACAGATCTCGAAAAGTTTTAACACTGGACAGGGTGTCTAGCCACTGTCACGCACTCCAAAGGGATGGTGGGACATGTGGCAATGTAAACTAGTGCTCAAATATGTGAAGCACAGTCTTTCCTAAGCCAATACTTCAGGGAGTTACTATTGTCACCACTTGAACAGCAAATGCGAACTATGTAGTTTCTTTAGGGGAGAACCAGGCATCTAAATCTGTGTGGCCAAATTTAAAATTTAGAAGCACAATGCTGCCTGATTATCTGTGAAGCCGTGTTGCAGTCAGTGACATGCCTTTGGAATTCTACCAGAGTAAACAATACCAGAATCCAACTCCACAAAATATCCCATTAAAAGAAAGCAGAAGTACTAGGTTGAAAGCAACACAAGAAAGAATGACAGTGTGCTGAGCCGAGTGATAAATTCATAACATACTTTGTCCTGAAAGAAAACATAGCTAGTTTGTGAAATAGTAGGAAAAAATGAAGCAATTTAAGGGGAAAAGGTTATAAGTCTAGGGTCTTTTGTGTGTGAAAGTATGTGTGGTTTGTTCTCAGGGTGACTACAGGAATTTGAGTGTGTATTTAGCTGCGTGGCTCCAACATCACAAGCTCGTTCTGCTTCACAAATGTTATAAATCTGCTCCATCTAGTCAGGAATGCTTTTGACTTATTTACATAGAGTCCATGGTTGGAATCTATTCTTTTCTCTATGTCATTCTAAAAAATCCCAGCACTGCAGAGGTAGAATCAGAGAGAGTTGCTGTGCCCTTCCTGACTGCAACACAATGCATGGATGGAGAGCTGCTCTCTCCGTCTTGATGTCTCCTGAGCCTGTCTCCTGAGAGATTCATGACTGAGAACGACATCAGTGAAGATCCAATCTTCAAAAAAGAGACAAACTTCTAACTTGGTAAGGTTTGCAAATACCCATGGTTTAGAAAAGCATTTGGGTTTTGTCACAAAACTTTAATTATGCTGAGTATAGTTTCAAGTGCACCTTTACTGAGTCTCAGAGGTTTTTTGAAGCATATTCAGCTGAGCCTGAGCAGTTACAGAGTTTGCCTATACACATTCTCTGTTCTTTCATCCCTTCCCATTAGTAATTTAATGCTGCATATCATGATGTCACTTCATCCATCCCGTATTGCCACTTTCACATGCCATGACACTTATGGCAAAATTAGCCCTAGCATGTACCTCGGAATGGGCCAATAATTGAGGTCAGCTCTGAGCAAATCAATCTTTTGTCACTTCTGCCCTGCCTCACTACAAGTATATACATGTACATTGGTTCATCTTGTGCACTGCTAAGCTCTCTACCTGCATAAGCCAAAACTAATGTACAAATAAATGGACATCAAAATTTGGAAGTTTCAAAAATTATGTGAGGCAGAATGGTACGGTATGGGGAAAAATTCAACACGAGAACAAAACCTCGCCTTCACATGGTTGCTTCACAGCTGAAACATTTCTTTGAATTGCTGTTTCAGTTAGCTCCCTTACAGAAGTTTATTCTTCCCAGGGGCTTGCAGGTGGATCTGCCGGACAATAAAAAAGTCTTAAGCAACAAGATTGTCTACACAAAGCAGCTCACAGCCACCATAGACTAACCTGCCATGGGAAAATATTCTGTTGAAATACAAAAATAATGGCAATCCTATTTTGAAAATGAAATAATTGCTGAAATTATAGGCAATTCTACAGGGTGGAGTCATTCCAGACAAACACTCACACAATTGTCCTTGCCACAGTAATGACTTTGGCTCTGCATAGGCGAGGCCACTCTGGAGTCACAGGTGAGAACCCAGTGAGCACCAAACAAAAAAGCTAAAAGGTACTCCTGCCAACCCCATCATCATTCCAAAGGTAATACAGAGTAAAACGAAGAGAACATGAGGTGGTAAAGCCACATACTATTGCTCCTTTTTGATGAAAAAAAGGGGGTGAAAGAGAGCTTAAATAATTCCTAGTATAGCTGTTAAATGTATGCCACAGCAGCTTGGATTTTCTGACTCCCATCTTGCACTTTCACCATTCATACAAGCCTCTTTGTTTAAAAACTTCAAAAACATGTTACTTCAAGTATGTTTATTGGTAGGCAAGCTTCTATTTCACCCTGGTCAGATTCCAAACTGAATAATTATAGCCTGTCTGCTGAAAACTCCCACCATAATTTCATTTGGCTCTACTGTTCTAAACTACTATGCAGAATAGCTGCATGCTAAACAGATTCCCTGTAAAAATGGGCAAAGCAATTACACATGCCAGCAAAAAGGCTCCCTAATCTCTTTGAAAGTTTGGAAAGCACTTCAGATTTTACCTGGGTCAAAGAGGGATTCAACAACAAAAAATGTGATGTATGCTGAAGCATATGTGTATAAACACACATGTACTGAACTTACCAAAGACACTTACAAGACACAGTTTACATGAAAGTTATGTTTTAGGGGGGAAAAAAAAATCCACCACAATAAATTATTTGTATTTGAATAGAGGAGGGAAAAATCAGAAAAACACATGCTTTTCATTATTTTCTCATTGTTTTCTTTACAAAGATTAATGGACTACTGTCTAGAAAGCCACTACTCTACCCATACCCCCTCTGTATGTGGTCTGTGAATTTCATACAAGCCACACAGTTTCCCAAGAAATTGTCTGCTCTAACCTTTGTTGATAAGTGTCACAATATTTCACAGTAAAAAGCCACAGCATGTGTTGTAAATAGCAATAAGACTTGGTTTTGAAGATATTTTGCTTTTTATAATAGACTGGGAATTCCATTAAATGAAACAGACTGAAGTTCACTGCTTCTGTATGGCTTATCAAGCCGAACAAGTGAACTGGATATAAGTATCTCCACTGCTTTTATCAAGACGTGAAATTGAGCAATAAAGTAAATTTTGGTCATGAGGAGATAGATTGTGGATGGCCTTTTGGTACGGCATCAGCTGAAGGAAAAGGGCTTCTCAGTTATTCACCCTCAGGAACCTAAACAGGAAATCTCACCCTGGGCTTTTACTCTCTGTTACCTGCTCCCTTGACAATTTCTGTGCACACAATGCAGTCATTCTCTTCCAGCTGATGAACTACAGGTGTATCTACGTCAAACAGCAAAGTATTTTGATTGCAACATAGGCCTTTGAACTAAAGCTTCAGAGGAATGTTGACACTGAACTAACAATGCCTAGCAATTAGCTTAAGTGCTCTCCCACTGAAATGTAATCACCAAGCGAAATAAACCAGCTCTTACTCCTGAGAGCAAAGACGAGGTGATTTTGGCCAGAAGTCACCTGGTGAGGGTCCTCGTCACCAGGAAGGACTAAAAGTGATATATTTGCCCTCTGGGTACTAGGTGTGAATGAGTCCTTCCGGGCTCCCGGCAGGGAAAGTGTTCTGGAGTGTTGGTGATGGAGTAGGTAGGACCTCTCCTAGACCTACGTCTAAATAAAAGTAGGAGGCCTAGAAACATTGTGTAAAACGGGTTTGCTCAGGCATCCTGCAAGTCTCCTGAGCCTGTAGGCATGCCAGCATTTGAGGGGGAAGCCAGAACTCCCAGCAGCACTGCAGGTCTCAGAGTGGTTCCTAAGGAACACGAGACGGGAAAGGAGGGCTCAAAGTACCTGGGGCATCCATGTCTGGATAACAAGCTGGTGAGTAATCAACTGGAGGATCCTTCACCGCATTCTGTTACACTGCTTCCTTGCTTACAAACCTAGGGGCTTGAAATTATTAATAATTTGTTTTGATATCTCTTATTGTATAAATACATTTTTAATCCATTATTTCCTTCTTCTCTGTCCCTAACTTTTTTTTTTTCCTGGTCAATAATTTGTGGTCAAAGCTGGGTGGTTATTTTTCAGCAGTGGAGACAAAGAAAATATTTGAATGTATCAGTCTTCCCCCTATTTTGTCCGTTAGTTGCTTTGTTTCCCATAAATAATGGAACTGCATCTTCTCTAATCATTCCCTCACTTCTAACACAAAGTTATCGATTAATAAAGCTGTGGCTGCATAACAACCTTTTCAGGACGATAAATGTTCCGTATTTCTCGGCATTCTATAAAATTTTAAATTGCTCTAAGCAGAATGTTTCAGCCATTTTGTATTCACCTTGTAGTTCAGTTGAACTTACCGTATTTCTTGAGTTTGCTTGCAAGAATGTCATGTGAGGCTACATGAAAAGCTACAATAAAGCCAAGGTAGTGTACAGCTTCAACTGTTCCTTCTTTAAAAAAACTTTTTCCATCCTGATCTACAGTGAAAATCTACAATGTTCTAATGCTGGTGTACACCTAAAGTAAAGTGCCCAAAAAGAACACAGTTTTAAGTGATCCAGGCCTATGAGGACTCCTGAATTACAGTGCTCCCCACAGCTTCCACTTCTTACTAAACATGTAGTACAAGTGCTCGGAGCCTTTGCTTTCCTTAATGCTTTTAAAAATATAATTCTGTTTTTTAAGATGGGTGTCAGTAGTGGCAAGAAACTCCCATCAAATTAAACAGAGACTATCAGAGAGAAGTGCAGCAAATCTAGACTGTGACCTTGGTATTTGTAGCTATGCCAGTAAACCTACCCGCCATCAGCCTTGCTGTGCAGAACCGGCATCACAGAATTTGGGACTGTACGTGAGAATATGTTCCACCTGCTCCTGTGCAATATCTGATTATGTGACTCTCATGCATGTGGGTATTTGGGGCTGGTCCTGTTTAATATCTTTATTGATGCTCTGGGCATGGGGATTGAGTGCACCCTCAGTAAACTTGCAGACGATACTAAATTGGGTGGGAGTCTTGATCTGGTCGATGGTAGGACAGGTCTACAGAGAGACCTGGATGGACTCAATCAATGGGCTAAGTACAAATGCATGAGGTTCAATAAGGCCAAGTGCTGGATCCTGCACTTGGGTCACAGCAACCCCACGCAGAGCTACAGGCTGGGTGAGGAGTGGGTTGAGAGCTGTTCAGCAGAAAGGGACCTGGGTCTCTCTTTGGCAGCTGGCTCCATATGAGTGAGCAATGTGCCCAGGTAGCCAAGAAGCCTAATGGCTAATGTAGCAAGAATAGTGTGGCCAGCAGGTCTAGGGCAGTGATCATCCATCCCCCTGTACTCAGCACTGGTGAGGCCGCACCTCAAGTACTGTGTTCAGTTCTGGGCCCCTCACTTTAAAAAGGACATTGAGACACTGGAGCGTGTCCAGCAAAGGGCAACAAGGCTCATGAAAGGTCTAGAAAACATGTCTTATGAAGAGTGACTGAGCGAGCTGGGTTTATTTAGTCTCAAGAAGAGGGGGCTCAGGGGGAATCTCATCTCTCTCTACAGCTACCTGAAAGGAGGTTGTAGTGAGGTGGGACTGATCTCTTCTACCATGCTTGCAGTGAGAGGACCAGAGGAAGTGTCCTTAAGCTGAGACGAGGGAGATTCAGATTAGATACCAGAAAAAAAAATTGTCACTGTTAGGGAGGTCAGCCATTGGAATAGATTGCCCAGGGAGGTAATGGAGATGCCATCCCTGAAAGTGTTTAAAAGGCATCTGATTCTGGCTCTGGGGGATATGGTTTAATGGTTTAAGGCTTATAGAGGCAGTGCTGGGTTGACAGTTGGACTGGATAATCTGAAAGATCTCTTCCAACCTTGATGATTCTATGATGAATCTATGATATTTGTCCCCTCCAACATAGTGTTTTCCCCAATGACACTGGGTTAAGGAAGCAGCTGGGGAACTGAGGCACAAGGGAAAAATGCAGCACGCCCATTGCCTCACTGGCTGAAGCCAAGTCAGCAGGCACTGCAGTCTGGCCTCACAGTGCACTCAGCCAGCACTTCCCCTAATAGCCCAAACAGTTTCAGTAGTCACTCCATTCAGTTCTTTGTGTCCAGTGGTTAAATTTGGAAGGTTACTGCTGCCATGACCAGCTCCTTAACTCTGTCAGACCAGTGTTCACATTGTTCCTTCACAGCCTAAATACCACGTTGTTGCATTAAATGGTCCTTAAATCTAAATACATTTCAAACTGCCTACAGTTCCTTCATTTTCAATTCCTCCTGGTTTCTCTGTTCTCTGTACTTATTTTGAAACATTGTTTTCCTTCAGTATTTTTCCAGACTATAGGGGTCCCTGCCATTGAATAATTATCCTGTCGTCATTCTCTGGGTTGTTTTCAAAATCATCATAAATCTTATCCTGCTAAATAACCAATTCTCTTTTCTCCTCTCTTCTGTGCTGTTGTCCTCTACCTTACCTTGTGTTTATTTGCTTTGACTTGCATTCTTTTTACACTTCAAGCTCTCCAAGCAAGGACAATGCCTGCATGCATAAAATGCATCATAATTCTATGATGCCATTTAAGAAATAGGAATATAAAAAGAACGTTGTTTTAACAATCAAAATAAGCACATGTGTTTAAATGTCTACTGTAAAAAAGAAACAAATAGATTTATGGTAAGACAACATGCCAGCGCCTAACTGGCTCATCTTTTCCTTCCCCCAGCTAAGCAGCCAGTGAGCAGACAAGTGAACTGCTTTTTTTCAGAGGCAGAATGAAGGCAATGCCTTTGGGAGGCAGAGATGTGCACTCACTGACACAGACTTGACTGAAAAGCAAGCTGAGAGATGTGCTGTTTTGGATCATGTTACTATATTTCACTTTATTATTATCAATGCTAATCTTTGGAGGAGCAAGGGAAACAGTTGCTGTCTGCTCCACTTTGTTTGCCCAATCATCCATGTAAGCCCCTCATAGCTTGTTTTCCAGGCAGAGACCCCACAGCACCTCTACTTCCAAATTTTACTGTGAAAAATTACTTTTAATACAAAGAGTGTATTAACCACAACTACACCGTTGGGATTGACAGATTGATTTTGAAGCTGCTACCTTTTGAGAGTGACATGTATTACGATTAACCCATGGGACATCTCTCCCAATATGCACTTTTAAGCATCAAAACCAAACACGGCTGTCTTCTTGCCAATAAATTTATGTCAGTAGAATGAAGAAGACTTTAAATTCTGGTAAGTGAAAACTTTCTGGTGTACTGGCCACCTGCATATTTTCAGTTCTACTGTATCTCAAATTTCTGCACAAACAAACCACAATTATTTTCCCTGTAGAATAATCTTTTTTTTTTTTTTAATCCAACAATGCTTCAGCATTTCTTCCTTCAATCTAGATGATCCTAATTTTGTTTCTAGGAGATAGTCCTTGAAACAGTGGTTGTCTGAAGTGGTAGAATTATCACATACTTTAAATGTCAGCTCTGCTGAAATTGAGCAATTAGATCATGACTGATGTGGCTTTCTGAAAACCAAGTCTAAAATTTAACCCTAAAAGAGTCTTTGTCCAAGAATTCCACACTAATGAAGAACACCATGGCAGGATAAATCATTTACTGCGTAATGCAAGTATCTCTGAACACTACAAAATAAACTTTAAAGGAACATAAGAAATACCTTTTGGAGTTGCAAAAAGTTTTGCTCCAAATTTCACTGTATAGGTTAAGTAAACAAAAATGTCTCCAGGCAGAGAATTCAAGTTCAAGTCCCTGGTATTTCTCAACAACAATCAGATGAAGCAAAACATTAAAGGTAGATCTGTAAATCTTCCTGTGAAATGCACAGGAATTAAAAAGCCTGCTTGCCTGAAGGAATAGTAAGTAAAAAAGCAACTGTAAGTCACACTACAAAACAACTGGAGCTGCAATCATGTGCTGTTTAACTGCCTGTTTGGGAGCCACGTATACACTCACCAGCCCTGTTTCTGGAATCCTAAGTGCTAGGTCAAAAACACTGAAGCCACAGAATGCAAATATCCGGATGAGAGTAAAGTTATTCAGCAGGCTCAAATCAACTTGGAAAAAACAGTGGCTTTGGACCAGTATATACAGTAAGCCAGATATTATCTGTGCATGTTGCAGTCTTTGGCTTTCCCACTGCTGCCCATAACCATTTTATCCAGTTTTTCTGTCCCTTCCTTCTTACTTCAGTAAAAGGCCATTTTCCTCATCTGATTATTGTTTTATTTAAATGCAAATTTAGGAACAGTCTCTTGTTTCCTTGGATATTTGCTAGAACTGGAACACTCAAATACACACCATATCACACATTCAAATTTGGATTTGGCTATTTGGCTAAAGCCCAGTACCTGGTGGGAAAACCCACCCCCATTAACCCCACTAGCCACAGCTATAGCTTTTTGTTTTGTTATTAGCTATGAGCTTGCTGTTTGCATACACCTTCTGCCCATCACAGTTTGTTTGAAGTCCAGTTTGAAGTCAGGTGGGGGTATTGGATCTTCCAGATTTCCAGAGAAGAAGCCACTACAACAATGCACAAAGGTGAAATGCACAAGGATGAAATGCACAATGGTCATGAGAAGTCCAGGAATCCATGTAGGTGAGCACACGTAGAACAGAGCAAGGCAATGAACGAAGACAAGTGAGTCAAGAACATTTCCATCCTTCCTTGCTGTGACAACCTTGACTGAATCCTAGGAGGACAAAGACTAATTATAATTTCTATGATTTTCAGTAGTACTCTGTGTGTTACTTGCAGAGCATCTTGGCTTCCCCTTTGCAAAAACGCAGTTTTCCACCATGAGGAAAGAAGGGGTATGCAGAAGAATTGCTGTCGCACTACAGGGGAGCATGTGCCCATGCAGATGAAGTGGCATTTCACTTCAACACCTTTACACCCCAGTGACACACCTAGGATGATTCCACAAGCAAGAGCCAAAGCAGTCTGGCAACAGTCCTGCTAAGAAATTCTCACTGTGTGTCCTTTACACCCTTTTTTTTTTTTTTTTCAATCTGTGTTGGGCCTTAAGCACTTTGCCTAAAGGGTGGTCTCATATTAACAGCCATTCTCCTCGAGAACCCAGATGGGCAGCCTGCACTTTTCCTCTCCTTGTGTAGTGTCTCTGAGCAGGATGCAGTACATTTCCCTCCTTAGAGCCATATGTACTGCCCCCTCCAGCCTTTTGGCACTGTGCAAGAATAGAGATGAGGGAGAGTGCCTACATCTGTTCTGATTTGCCGAGATTTTTAGTAGTGTCTGAACTACAAAGGCTGAATGGTGGTAGTTCAAGAGTTTTGTATGTTTTATGCACAGCAGTTGACCCCTTAAAATGTGTTCGAGCTGCAGCACAATTTAAGAGCAGAAATGTTGTGGACATCCTATCATGCTATGTAGAATCAATAGCTTCAAATCCAGCTATTTGAATCTTTTCTTCTGGTCTGCACAGGGATGCATGAAATATTGTAGGTTACCGTTAGTTTCTAAACCTACAATGGATTTTTTTTTTTTTTTGTGAAATCACAGCTATAAATTGAAAAGCAAAGCATTTTGGCCCATCCATGTTTTAAATTTCAAAAGTAATGTTTTGGCATTTAGAACATAATAAATTTTAGAATGGTTAGCTACAGTTGGAAGGAAATGTAAAATGTTGCAGTTACCACAGTCAGGTTAACTCAGCTACACTGCATACGTATAACTCCATTCACCATGAACAGATGTAACAAGAGAGACTTGATTTCATTTCCAGCAGGTTGGGTGCCTGGGGTGGCCCATGGAGGCAGAACAGTTGAAGCACCAAGGAATCTGGAGCAGCCCTGGATTTACTGCTACTATTTTTTTTTAGGGCATACAAAGACAGAAACGTTGCACATAAGCAGCTGTTTTAAAAATGCAGTTGCTAATGGTGATCTAAGGCAGCGCAGGACTCTGTGGCACAGCTTGGACCTGCAATTTAGCCTATCGAGCTCTCTGCATGGCCAGGCTACTGTTCAGTACAAATTGGACTAAAGACGTTTTTATTTTTATTTTTTAATTTCCTCAGTTCTTTGTATTTTGATTCACAATATTTATACTGTAATACTTGAAGCCTTGATAGTTTAATAACAACATGAATTAATCACTGAGTTTTTCTATCAGGCTGTTATCCTACCTGAAACAAATAAAGTCCTATCTGAACAAATAATCTCTCAAGCATTAAACTAAGCATAATAGAAATAGAAGGAAGTACCTTGAAACTACTACACAAGTTCCATTTTTACAGGAGCTAGCGATGTTTATAATGAGTAAATTTCCTTTAGATAGCACTGAAAACATCCAAAAAGTTGCTCAGAGTAATTTCAAATGGTCTAAAATTTCAAAGACTCTACAGAAGCAAGCGGAACTAGAAGCCCACTCTTCAAAAAAAAAAAAAAAAAAAAAAGAGACCTTCTTTTTGACCTGGAGTTTTACAGATTTTTTTCTTGCTGCCATTGTTCAATGCCTTCTTTGGGAAAAAACAGAGTGACAGCAGGTGGGAGAGAAAAGGGTTCTGGGGAGGAAAGCCTTAATGAAAAGATTGCCACTATTTCTTGGAACTGGTACTTGTGCATCCACATTGAAGTGACTTTGTCCTAGGAATGCCAGGATAACTTTAAAGAGATTTATTATTCACTAAATAACAATACTCAGACAACTATCATCACTGATATATTGTTTTATGTTAGAAAAGCCCTTTGTGATATGAATTGTCTTTTTGGGCTTGATTTCATCTTCTAGTCCATAGAATTATAGAATTATTAGGTTGGAAAATACCACTAAGATCATCAAGTCCAACCCTTAACCCAGCACCGCCAAGTCCACCACTAAACCACGTTCCTAAGCACCACATCTACACATCTTTTAAATACCTTAGTGGTGACTCAATCACTTCCCTGGGTAGCCTTTTCCATTGCTTGACAACTCTTTCTGTGAACGAATTTTTCCTACAATTGAATCTAAAATCTTCCCCCCTCACCCCCACCATAACTTGAGGCAATTTCCTTTTGTTCTATTGCTTGCTACTTGGAAAAAGACACTGATCCCCATCTCACTGCAATCGCCAGCTGGTCGAGGGAAGGGATTGTCCCGCTCTGCTCTGCACTGGTGCTGCCTCAACTTAAATATTGTGTGCAGTTTTTGTCACTACAATGTAAGAAAGATATTGAGCTATTAGAGAGTGTCCAAAGGAGGACAACGAAGATGGTGAAGGGCCTTGAGAGGAAGCTGTAGGAGGACTAGCTGAGGTCACTTGGTCTGTTCAGCGTGGAGGAGTATCCCTCATTGCAGTCTACAACTTCCTCATGAGGGGAGGAGGAGAGACAGGCACTGATCTCTTCTCTGTGGTGACCATGACAGGACCTGTGGGAATGGCCTGAAGTTGTGTCAGGGGAGGTTTAGATTGGATATCAGAAAAAGGTTCTTCACTGAGAGGGTGGCTGAGCACTTGAACAGGCTCCCCAGGGAAGTGGTCACAGCACCAAGCCTGCCAGCGTTCCAGAAGTGCTTGGACAATACTCTCAGGCACATGGTGTGATTCTTGGGGATGGTCCTGTGCAGAGATATGAGCTGGACTTGATCCTCATGGGTCCCTTCCAACTCAGCATATTCTGTGATTCTGTGCTTATTGTGTGAGAGCATGTAGGAATGTCTGACTTTATGTATCATTCCTGTAGCTAATCAGATACTAACTGGAATCTGCCTGTCTTGGAGGACTGGTTATAGTTTTATTTTGCTGCTACCAGTAGCTTAAGTTCAGCCCAGGAGTAAGGGATTGATTCAAATGCCATTGAATATCCACCCTCTCAGAAACTGGAGAAGATGGTAAGTTTTAGGTTCAAACCAAGCACAGCTCCAGTCCATCTTCCCTTGTATCCAGACGCCAGGTGCACACTCAATGAGGATGTTCACATAACATATTGATTTAGGAGCACATCTGCTCATTATTGAAAGTGATGACTATCCTACAAGAGTAATCACTTCTTTCTTTGAAGAGAACAGATTTCATTCAAGCTCCTAACAAGAAGACACCAAAGGGATAAAAGAGGACAATGAAATGCCCTCTCAGCCCTGTGGGCAATGTCTGCCTGGTGAAACAGAGACTGAAAAGGCAAGGTGGTACGAAGTAGTTCAAATGAGGTGGCAGCAGTTCAAATAGAAGGTTAAGAATGTTCCTTCCCAAGGTTTCAAGTTTTTCTTCTCATCTCTTTAAATCTGTTTTGTAAGATAGTGACTGGGTGATAATGAATGCTATCCATTTACAGTGCTTGCTGAATATATTGATTAATTATGCCCAACACTTTGAAGATAAAGTACTGTGTTGTTAATAAACACAGTCTAATGATTCTCTCCTAGGTTTTTGAGCACTCCTCTTACTTTGTCCAAGGTGTAAATACCTCACTGCAGCTACAGGCAGGCAGGCTGACCGGCTGCGTGGGCCACATGCTGATTTCTGCTGAAGGCTTTCACATCAATTGTTCCGTGGCCGTTTCCATTCAGTTTCCCTCCATTGTCAACACGTCGTGCTATCTCCTGCTGTTGTTTCCTTGCTTGCTTGCTCAGGGCCAGGATAAGGGAATTTCAATAATTTCTGGTGAAAAGGGCTCTTCCTTTGCAGCAGGCTGCCATTTCCCTCCGCCTAATACACAAAGAAGGAGGCTAACAGGAGCGCAACTGCTTTCATTGGCTGCTAACAGCCTTTAAGTGGAACAAAATGACCAAAAGAGAAGAAATACTAATTTCCTCTTCACTCTCCCCACACTGCCTCAGAGTAACATTAGGGGGCAATTTTCTTTGAGGAAAGAAAGAACTTTTCCTGGCCACGGAAGTGTGACAGAAGAGGCTGCTGAAATCAGCTGTTAGCACAGATTGATATGTTTTTTACACCTAAAAAGACCTTTCATTTAGTTTCTCTCGGACTCCTGCAGCACGTTTTGGAAAGACAATGAATATTGCTTTCACATGTAATTGCAGGAGTGCACCACTTTAAAGGTATTCAGAACCAGGTAAAGCACCACAGGAAAACAAAGAAACAATGTGAACACTTAGCTGCTAACACGAGCTGTCAGCGAGAATTAAACCTTCTGTAAGACACTCGTGTCAACCTCACCTGAGTTAAGAGAGCTGCTCCATTAGCTGATAGAAACACGGAGCTCATGGGAACTGACCCTGCCAACACTTACACATGCTTCGTTTAAAACTTATAAAATTAATCCCATTTGGGCTATCAATATGCACAGAGTTAACAACAGGCCGTAAGTGTTAGTGAGACCAAGACCTCAGTCCACTCCTCTACCAGCCACCCCAGGGGACCAACACTGCAGAAGTTCTCAATGGGTCACATATCTCAAACATTCAGAGAGAAAAAAGATTTTGGTTGTAAACTGTTGCTGTTGTCAATAATACCCAAAGCAACCAAAAATGAAGCAAAATATCTCCTTCACTTCATGTAATGCGCACAATAGTCACAGGGACTGTGACTATTTTGCTCTTAATAAGAGTATCAAAATCAGTCACCTCTTTTTCAGTGCCTAAAACTGTGACAGCAATCATATGAACCCTTTCCCATACCTGAAGCATACCTAAATCTCTCTCCTGTTTCAAACTCTTTATGCTTACCAACCTCACTGAGACCACATTTTTCCTTTCTCACACCAATATGGCTACTTTTACTTCTATACCCATTTTTACAGAATTTCCAGGACTTCAACATACATGAAACCTGGAATTAGGTAATGGTTCCTTAAATTTGTTACGGGGGAGCAGATAAAGTCCAAAACATCACTGCATAAACCTTATTTCATTAGGAAACCATGGCAAAAATAAGAATGTATGTCAAACAACAAAAATTACTGAAGGATTAAGAGCAGACGCAGTACATGAAGTTATTTTTCTTTCTACCCTTCTTTGCCAAGTTAGATTTAAATGTGATCTACTGCACTACTTCTCAAAACACTGTATACAGCACTGTGATCCATGGCAGTAACCATTTTGAATAGGATGTTATTAACACACAGAAGTCATCTGTCTGTTGCAATTCCATCAGACTACTCCATTCTGAGGTCAAAAATGTTTTTCCTCTCTCCATCTGCTACAGTTTTGGAGATTCATTGAATAAAGAAGACAAAAATTCTAAATACTGAGCAAATCTATTTTAAGAAGTATATTTATCACAAATCTAATGTGTTGGGTGACTAATAACATACATGTGTGCACTGCGCTTGCCAAAAATATCAACATTTCCAAATAGTTACCACATTTACAATTAAAATAATGCATTTGCCAAATGTTTGGTTGTTTTTCTTTGTTTTATTCAAAAGATGATTTGTCTTCTGGTCCAAGTGCAGAACAAAATTTCCTGAGTATCAGAAGTAAAACATTAGGGAGAGATTCTAGTGTCTGATAGAGCCTCATTCAGCTCTCAGCCACACAATATTGCTTAGATAATATCAGGCTTGTCATTGTTGTAGGAGGTCTAACAGCATCCTAACAAGGGAAACTGAAATGAGGCTTTAAATTTTGCCTCTTACAAGTCCCTTGCTTGTCAGTCACAATTCTCCAGCCATTTCTCATATTGCATGATTTCTGGCCTGTGCTGACCCTCCTGCTGCCTCTGTCCTTCTGTGAGCGATGGAGGCAGGAGAAACGAGTGGCAGCAGGAGTTCACACACACAGTGCTCTTACACCCCGTGATAGCTGGTGTGCAGAAAGCTTAATATGTGAATGTTCCTACTGCATTATTGACTTCTGCTCTGAAACTGGCTGGGGAATAGAATCATACAAAAAAATTGAAAAACAGATGATCAAAGAAAGATTAAAACTGCATTGCCTTTTTGTAACAATCTCATTCGTTAACCCTCCCACCTACTTCAAATACAGACAGCTGCAATTTCAGAGGAATGTAGAAGATTAAGCTCAAGCATTGTTAAAACCACAGATTTCGGAAGAGAAAACCCAAATGAAGCACCTGGTGATTGATTCCCATGACTTTTTTCTCCCTCTAACAGCAAGAAGGGATGTTGAGGCTTACCCACTGGTTGATTTAGTGATCTCCTGCCTGCGTGTTTCATTCTCCCATCCCATTCCAATCCATGTGCTGCAATTGGCACCATCCTGACATTGTGGTAAACCACTTCTGGAAGCAGTATCATCAGGCATTCTGGAACCAGAAAAAAATAGATCTTCTTTTGTTGTTGTTTTATGAATGCTGGGTCACAAAAGAGACTCATTATGAGATCAAATATTGCCAAAGCTGGACCAAGATGCTGGGGAATTACATGGCCAGAATCACGGAAGCGATGGGGACCATCATTCATTGAAGAGAACCTTAAACAAGCTTAGTTATAATATAAAACCCCTCTTAAAGAAATTACTTATCAAGGACAAGTTATGACGGGAAGGACAGTAAAACAGAGGGACAAAGTGTTCGTTAATCATCATTTGCTACTCTCTGTGTTCGTTTGCTCACTTCTGTATAGCACCATGCTGAGAGAACTGTTTGGGAGAGGTGCCAAAGGCAGCAGAAGTGTAGGTAGAGTGAAGATTCGGGAGATAGGAGTTCCCAGCTACAAGCTCCAGTATGATCTTTATGCTGCTTCAGTATGCCTTTAGGTGAACAGACTTCAGGCTCAATCCCTCTGCTCAGGCTTCACACTGTTAGGTAAGAGATGGCTGCCCTAGGAGTCACACACTGGGTTAGAATTGCACTGATAAGGGTATTTTAGTTTGGGCACTAGGTAGCTATGCAGGACTTGGCTTAATTCCAGCATGTAAAAGGAGTGCATCTTTGGTTAGACTTCTGCATGTATGTTTGGTTATTTTCTCTAATGACAGTGAAGTTTATCCTCCTGGATACTTATTTTGCTAGCTACTTAAAGTTATATTTTATTACCTTTATATATTTTTCTTCCTCAGTCACCTAAAGAAAGAGGCTAAATACAAAACAAAACAAATCCATCAAGACTAAATAACATGTTTGGGGTAATTTAACATTGGCATAGGTTATCTAATCATAGAAGGCTTTACATTCACTAGAAGTATTGCCTTACTTAAGGAAGCAAACCCATCTACTGCAAGGCTCCACACTTCCCTTACCAGCATGGATCAATTCTTCTCCATTTCAGTGCACCATCTCCCCAGAGTCCTTTAATCTCAGACTTCCAAGTTTCATAAAACAGCCATACAACTTGCAGAGCACCTGCAGCAATCTTTTCACTGTTTTCATCACTGGTAGGGACTCAGCTCAGAAGGATCACAGCCACTGTTAAAATCTGTATTTCAGGAATGAAGCTGCCCGCTTGCACAAGCCCAGAAGATAATCACAGACCTAGAAAATTCAGCCTACATGATAAGTTAGAATGAATGGGGGAGGAGAAGTGTAAAGAAATGAAGGCTTAGAGAAGGTATAATCATAATTTTCAAATACATAAAAGGTCTTTGTGAAGAGACAAGAACAACCTTCCTGCTTTCAGCATCCTTGTTAACATAAGGGAGAAAGTATTTCATCTGCAGTAAGGACGATTCAGATGACATATTAGGATGACAATAACAGTTAAGCAGTAGATAGATGGCCTGCAGAATGATCAGAACTCCAACAATGAAGATTTTTAGCAGATCACAGAATCATAGAAATCTGGAATACTTTGGGTTGGACCTTTTAAAGCTCTTCCAATCCAACTCCCTTGCACTAAGCAGGGACATCTTCAACTAGATCAGGTTGCTCAGAGCCCCATCCAACTTGACCTCGAACATTTCCAGGGATGGGATATCAACCACCTCTCAGGGAAACCTCTACCGATGTTTCACCACCCTCACAGTAAAAACTTCTTTCTTCTATCTAATCTAAATCGACCCTCCCTCAGTTTAAAACCATTACCTCTTGCCCTATTGTAACAAGCATGGTTAAATCTTTCCTATAGGCCTCCTTCAAGTAATGAAAGGTCACAATGTGGTCTCCCTGGAGCCATCCCTTTTCCAGGCTGAACAACCCTCCTGGGAGAGGTGCTCCAGCCCTCTGATCAACTTTTTGGTATTCCTCTGGACAAACAAGTCAAAATTTACCTACAGATGTATGTGATACTGCTCCAAGTCAGGGGTTCTAAATATCTCAGGGGTCCTTTCCAGCCCCCTGGGTCAGTGAACCTCCATGCATGAGGTTACACAATAGATGTGGTCCAAGCAGAAAGACCACGTTACAGAGGGCCACTGGTATGGGACTTCTGCACCCAACAGCACTTCTTTGTGTTACAAGCCTTGGGAGGAAGCACCACCTGAATGAAATGCATTTATGCTGTAAGAGTTTTCTTGAAGGGAAGAAGCATTCACAACTATCTAAAGGGTGATCAAAATCCTGATTTGCCTGAGCCACTGTGCGAGACAGATCCTTAACTGATTTGATAGGACTGAATTTTGTTCAGCTCTCACAAATTTTATACCAGGCTTTGTGTTCTGTTTTCTCAGAGGAGTTCAGTTTATGTAAGAATTACTGGAATGAAATATAGCTGCAGCCTCAACTATTACCCGCTTTGGAAGTGAAGATCCAGGCTTCCTTACACTGCATCCAGAAGAGCAGTACAAGCACAGACTTGATGCATATATATATAGTATATATATATGTATATGTATATATACACACATACATAAACCAGAGCTGTCAGAAAACTGACCATCTGTGGTTTGTACTTGCAGAAACGCATACAAACCCTCACAATTCACTTCAGATTGCACGAGTTCCAGTTATCTGATGTGCCTGTGATAAACATGGGGGTTATTACATCCTGAGTTATTATCTACAAGAAAATAACTTAATTTCCTAAAAAATTAAAATGTGAAAAAACAGGCATTTTTAGACTGATGCATAGACGACATTGAGATTTTCAATATCCTGGTGAACTAGGGCTGTTTACTGCGGACAAAAGACAGTGACTGTACTTTAGCCAGTTCTTTGTAGCATCTCTCTTTGAGGACAAACAGCGCTTTATTCTGGCTTGAGTCCAAGTGAACCAATTGCTTTCATCAAAAACATTTTTTAGATACTCTGACAGAGTGGCAAAGGCACTCAAAATGTGATTAATGGCAATGGGAGATCTAACAAAGGTTACGGCTTTTTCAGCTGTTTGGCACTGTTCTTAACCAGAGATTTGGATATGTACGGGCCAGCTATTTCACCTACTGATGCAGGGCAGTTTTCATACGGCAGATGAAGATTACACTGGAGTTCTGATAGGCAAATGTAACAGAGATGGACAGGGTAATTGAAACTTTATTAGTCCATCTTCATGCTGTTACCAAACTAGAATCCTCTGAGTTGGAAGTCCCAGGCCTCAGTACAAACCTGATGATTTACGTATGCCAAAAGCGGCTTTCAAAAACCTTCATCCTTTTACCATCTCCCATGCGCATCAAAATGTCCAGTGTGGCTAACAGGATGCCATGTATTTATTTTCCATGTTTCTCGCAAGGAAAAGCTGCTTTAGTAAAACCACATGGGGTGGCAAGTAGTCTTAAATAACAGAAGTTTCCCGTTGATTACCTCATTCCATCTCCTCCTTGTGGCAGAAACAGGTAAGACGTGATTTTTCTACCAATTTCATTGACAGGAAAATAACCACTTTTAGAATCAGGGCTAATGAGCTAGAAATGTACAAGAACAAAAAAATTGCTCAAAACCTTTGAATACAGACACTTAAATGCAGCTATTTGACATGCTGAGCCACAACAATGACACATGATTTATTGATTAGTTGCCATCACATGATGGAAGCTCAGCTAGTCATTTAAAATACCCATATAATCTTGGAAATCTTCCCATGAATAAAAAGGTAAAATACAGTCTATGTGAAATAGTCAATACTTTATTTTTCTATCTTAACTGAAGTGTCATTGATGAATTCTGATTAATTAAAGTCTTTTAAAATGATAAATGCTTCACTAATGCTGTTGTACCATCTTAAACTCCTACTGTTTAAGCTGTACGCTAAACTACTATAGTCCAGATACACTTGAGTGGTATAAACACAAAATTTCTGCAATATCTATTTGGCAATTATTAATTATACAGTATCTGAGGTTACTGATGTAAAAAGATGCATTATTTCCAGCACAGAATAATTAAATCTGATTTTCCACTTCTTAACAGAACTCTGTAATCATGCACTCTTATTGGTAATTGTTTTCCCATAGCCTACCTCTCTAATAAAATGAGTTCAAATATTAGTAGATAATGAGATTCAATTTTTAATACAATATAGATACATTTATAACAGCATGTAAGGCACTTGGCTCACTCTAATAGCCAGTTCTTCAAACAGTTGCAGCATTAGCAATACCGTTGAATGTAAGTATATTGACTTGAGTTTAAAATGAACGTCAAAGCTTCAGAGCTTAGCTAGGCAGCTGCCTCAATTAAAGTTGGAAATGCTGGTTTGTCTGGTTTGTATATATACAGGTGTCTGTGTGTGTATGTTTGTGAAGGACTTATTTAAACAAAAAAAGGAGAAAAAAAAGGGCAGGGCCAAATATTCATTGTCAATATTTTGCACTGATTTTCATTTTAGCTACATTTTGAAACATCACCAAACTTCTGACTGAATTTTGTTATCATATTTTGATTTTTTTAAATTAAATTCCTCAGAAAATTCAAGATAGCATTAAAAAACACAAGCATTGCCCATATGAACCTCTTCATTAACCAAGGATCTCTTAACGGGGCTCACACACAACCAGGTGCAACCAGGGCAATGTCAGAACAGCAAGTCTTGACTAAGAGGGCTGCTACTTGTAATAGTTATGTATTCACATAGACACTGCACACATCCATATAAGGCTTTCTGTGGATTCTACATGGAATTTGTATCTAGGACCTGCTGGGTTTTTATCTCATACCTTTGTGCAGCAATTTATATCTGTAACAAAGTATATTTAAAATGTTTGCCAAATAAATAAAAGCAAAATTCTGACTGGGTAGCATTTTGCACAGGGGTGAACAAATTTTGTACAGTGGTAAACAAATGTATTGTTCACAATATATTTAATCAAGAGAGGGTTGGTTAGGAAATAGCAAAACCCACCTGCTTTGGGTAATTCAAATATTTTCTAGCATCAAAGGAAAAAAATGAAGGGAATTTGACAACTAACTTGAGGTTATTTTACCCTTAAATATTTCTTTTGAATTGTTGGAAAAGGGACACTGAGAAATCCATCAACCAAAAAACAACCCCAAATGTATACAAATCGATCTGCCATGTAAGCTTGGTGCAAAGGGCATGAAAATCAGGATGTGCACAGTGACATTTCACAAATCTAATAATAACACCTTAGATTTATCTGGCACTTTTCATCCAGAAAAAGTAGATTCCGGGGTGATTTATGGACTGTAAAAATATAAATATGTATATTTGGGTCATTTTAGTCACTAGCAGAAGAAGATGCAGTGTCCTATCCAAACCAAAGACATCAAAGGGAGAGTGAAAAAGTCCTACAGATTCCTTGTTTATATCTTTACCACGAGACTAAAACCATTCAGGTAGTGTCCTGCTTCTTGTGCTCTTTGCTTTCCCATTATTGATATAAATTTCTTATAAAGGATGGTGGTAGCATGAGTGCAAGGCCAGGCTGAGTCTCAACTGTTGCCTGGTACAGCAGACACATGGCTGCTTAAAGAAGAAGAGTCTTTTCCCCTTTCTTACCCTTTCCCACCCTTCAGAAGAGACCTGAGATATGGGACTTCCCCAAGCAGGCTGCAAGGAGCTTGTTCAGACATATGGGCGTGCAGACAATGAAAATTTTCAGCACACAGAAAGTGCAATTTTCATAACTTTAAAGGATTTTATGTTCTTTTTCAGTTGTTTGGGTTACTCTCAGGTTACCTCTACGACCACAGGGCAACAACCTTCCTTCCCGAAGACTGATAATCAATCATTTGACTGTTTATCTGCCCATCAGCCTCTCATAAAAATGTCAGAGCACACTGGCTAGTTGCAAACAAATGAATAAAAGAGGTAGATAGCCTCAAAGATAATTAAGTTCCCAGGGATTTGTGAGCATCAGTGACTAGAGACTCAAATTAGTTTTCCAACAGAGAGACGCAGGAAGAACTCGGCTGTTAAGGGCTATGCTTGGCAGAAGCCGGCCACCCCGGCAGCACAAGCAGCCGTGCGGTGCAGGCAGCACTGGTGCTGCTCTGGAACTGCAACAGCGGCTGCCTCTCACCACCAGGAAGAGTTGTGACACTGGACATGAAAGAGAAATGGGAGATGAAGTTATAGCAATGGGTGAGTCAGAGGTGAAACCACAGGAAACCTGGCTTCATTAGTTCTGTTGGTCATAGAACAAGGTGTTTTTAATAACAGCTGGAAATTCATCTCTTTTCTACAGGCCTTGCAGGTCTCGGCAGTAGGAAGGATACTGTGTATGGCTGCATCTTGAATAAAATTAAGAATGGACAGCACTGGGAAGAGAAGCAGGGGAGAGGCACAGGTATTGCATTCAGTGTAAAAGAAAATAAGAGGCAGAGAAAAAATTCAGGACATGTGGAAAAATGAATGGATGGTAACAAGGTGAGGAGAGAAAGAGGGAGCGTGGAGGAAGAAAATAAGTAGGAAATTGAAATCTGGACTAGAGTTCTATTCACACGCAGCCCCATTATCTATGTTCTGATGCTGGAGAGGAAGGAAGCAAAGCTTTCCACCCTGAGTCACACCCTGTGAGTTTGCACAACTACGGTGAAGATCCCCAGGAGTCTGGGAAGCTGTTAATCATTCAGTCCTTTACCTGTTACTCTTTTCTAGGCATCTCTGCATTTAGGATTTAATTTGACCTCTTTTCTTCTTTTTCTTTTTTGGTGGGTGATGATAAAGGAGGGGAATAATCCTTCAGCTGTGAATAGCAGGTTTTGATGTGCAGTTGTTTATCTGGGTTCTCTGGGGAATGTCTCTCTGTATCACTTCTCTGTGGGTCAGAAGGATGGTGTGCTGGCTCCAAGACAAAGAAGGGCTGATAGGAGGCAGAAGACTATCTTGTGAACACTTTTCACCTTTGCAAGTGGGCTGAGTGCTGAATTCAGCACTGAATTCAGTAACCAAAGTGCTGCAGCACACATTTGTGCCCCAGCTGGTAGAAGCACAGGCATATTGATGCCACACTGCTGCTTTAGCACATCTGCATGTGCCTGGCAGAACAGCAACTTACGGAAGCTTAGCAGAGAAGACAGCAGTCCTTGGGTAGGATGCTGGGTGGCCACCTAGAGCCCCTGTCACATAATCCCTGTCACGCTTGGCAAGGTCAAATGCACAACAAGTAACTTTTACGAACTGAATGAGGATTCAGCACAGCTTCACTTCACCAGCTCATCTGTTGAATTAAATAAACTGCCACCGTGGCTCTGGCCCTGTATATGTCCACAGGCATTTTTCTAAAAAAAAAAAAAAAAAGTTTTCATGAGGCTAGAGCAACAGGAGCTGAACAGGAGCTGGAGGAAACTGTTCCAGCCAAAAGGAACCCTGTTGTGTGTTGGGAGGGGGCCAAGGCTTAGGTTTAACCTGGGTACAGCCACCATGAGGCAGCAGTACTGTCCTGGTTAGTGATCATCAGATGCAACAGGTGTAGGCCCACACCTGGGGCTTCTCTCCACAGCAGGGAGTGCAGATCACTAGGTTTGGAGCAGGCAGGGTGGGAGGACGAGTGACAGAGACTCCAGCAAAAGGCCCTGGGGCAGAGCATGCCGGGAGACAGGGATTCACAGCCCAGGGCACAAGGAAAGCTGCCGGGCTGGTAATTCCAAGGCATTCTGCCAAAAGTTTGGGTACAACCTGGCCAGGAGCCCAGACGTTTAAAAAGCAGCCTGGAAAGTGAGGTGTTACCAAGCCCATTAGCAGCCTGTGAGTTTCTCCTTCCCGGATTCCTCACAAGGATTTCAGGACATGACTAACACAATTTTCCTAGGCAAGTCCCATCTCTCTCTTCATATTCCCCTTCTCTCTTCCAGTAAGTGAAGAGGTACAGAATGGGGATCCTGATCTTCTGAAACACTGCAATTACGCCAGAGCTGTTCTTTCCCATCTTACCGTGACTCAGCCCAGTCAGGTGAAGAGTAGAAAGGAAAAGCAAACAAACAAGGACAAGGGCCTTATGGTGCAGGTTAGCACAAAAACTGGGCCAGACTGGCAAGACCCAGCTATCACAGTGTGTCTCTTCCACACAACCCCAGAGGGAAGACTGCACAAACCACCATATTGCGTTTTAAGGGTCCCAACCCACTGATGTGGCACTTTGCACAGCCATTCTGAAAGCCAGATTTAACATCTCCTTCAAGTCTAACTTAACTCTTGCCCAGATTTTTGGAGTTGATTTTTATTTATTTGGTATTTGTTGCTGTTCTGAGATGCAAATGCAACTTCTCAGTAACTTCCAGTTTGGGAAACATGGCTTTGGGACCGTCTCCTATTGTTTCAGTAGGGAGCCCAACACATACAGCATTTAACGAAGCTGTGCTCGAAGTGCCAACAGCAGTTAATGAATTACTCCTTGCAACATTGCTGGTCCACATTTGACTAATAGAAAGTTACAAAGTCTAAACAACTTGCCCAAAGCTTGACAGAGCCATTCTTCTAAGGCATCCTTGTTTTTAATAGATTATCCCTACATTAGTTATAGTTGAGACAAATTTGACATCTGAACGCGGAGAAGATCATGATGCTAAAGCAAGGTGATGCTGTATTCACGTACAGGTGGGAAATGGGCTCTGCAATAACTCTGTGGCTCGTTTCTGGGGGAAGGCAAGAGAAATTTACACACAGGTTTTTTAGCGGAGTGCTTGAGAAAGGGAAAGCACCTGCAGAAATTGTGATTGCTGAGAGTTTACCAAAGAGGGATAAACCCTGCAGTACTTGAAGTTCACTAAAAATGATGCCAGGGAACATATTTGGGGTCCCCCACAGCGACAAGGCAAGGTGTGCAAGAAGAGAGGCAACCTCTGGGTGCTCAGAGCTTCTGCTCAGTGGATGAGGGGTGGGAATTGCGCTGTTTCTACGTGTTCAGGAGCCTCCCTAAAACACCACAAGGATCTGACAGGTACCCCACGCCCTTTAGGTACAGACCAGCAGGTAGACCCTTTGACTGGAGAGCGCCTCGGAGGCCAAGCGCCAGCCCCGGCCCCGGGCAGAGCTGCCCAGAGGCGCCGGGCAGCGCCGCCCCGGCAATGCCGCCGCGGGGGCTCGGCGCCCCCGGCGCGGTGCTGGTTCCCCGGCGGGTCTCGGCGCGCCCCCAGTTCTCCGGGAGTGCTCGGCACCGCGGGCGGCCCCGCTCCGCCGAGCCGGCTGCGCCTGCCTGGCGGGCAAAACAAAGCGGAGAAGAGGAAAGGAAAATGGGGAGAAAGTACGGCTCCTGCCGCCTCCCGGCCCTCCGCCTGGATCTCCCTGCATGNTGAATAGGTTGAAGGCTGAAGCCTACTCTGTGCATGTGTGTGTGTGTGAGAGAGAGAAAGAGAAATAGAGCCAGACAGACAGAGAGGGAAGGACGGAGGGAGGGAGGGAGGGAGAGAAGGAGGGACGAACGGGAGCCTCTCTCCTTCCCTGGGCTGTTTTTTCAGTTTCCTGTCTCGCATTGTGCTCACAGCGGATATGTGCTGCGCCTACAGGTGTGTCCCCTCCTCGCAGCTTTTCCCCGGCTCCCAAGCGTAGGCTCTGGCTGTCGGGGGGGCGGCGGCGGATCGCGACCGACATGTGATGATTATTTCTCTTGGGGCGGTTTCTCTCTTCTCTCGCTCTCTGCCTCCCCCTCTCTCGCTCCCCGCCGCTCTCCTCCCTCCTCTTGGAGGTGGCCGCAGCCGCTGCCGC
>VXAY01002649.1:960265-1043306 GCA_013399855.1 Oxyruncus cristatus
TTCCGTCGGGCTGTCCGCCCCCAGGTGGTTTTGGTTAAGGGGCTCCCGGGCGGCGCCTCCGGACTCGGAGCGCCTTTCCCAGCCGTCGCGCAGGGCGAGGGGGGAGGCGCGGGGAGGCGGCTCCTCCCGGCCGGCAGCCGGGGAGCGCCGGTGCCCGGCGAGCTCCCGCCGCCCCCGCCGCGGAGCGCAGCCCTGCTCGGCGGAGCCTGGCTGCGCTTCCCGGGAGTTTCGCAACCCCGCGGCGCAGCCGGGGTCAGCAGCCCCGGTGTCGCTGCTGGCCCTGGCCTGGCGCCAGCCCCGAGCTCCCTCTGCGCACTGCTGGCTCGGGAGCTCATTTGGGGTTTCCTGCAAACGCGGTTTTTCTCTTTTCGGAGGCAGCTTTAAACTTTCTTTCCAAACTGTTAATTAGATACACTGTACTTTGCTCATGTTCGGTGCAGGCGAATGGGAGTGTGAGGCTGGAAAGGCTTGTGACTCAAGGGATAGATATTTGGGAGGTGAAGAACACATTTGCGTGGCGCGTTCACCCGGGCTGTACCTCTGATTTGTTACTTTGCCTTCTCCAAGACTTCATCAGTTTTGGTGACACCAGGAGACGGAAGGGATCTGTAGCAATTTTGGTCTTTTGAGGGTTAATCAGAAACCCGGGTGAATATACAAAGAAGGAAGTGTAAGTTTATCGCCTCTCTGAAATCCGATGGAAAAATAGCTTTTGTCCATAAGTAACAACACTACGGTCCCGTCCCTATCGTGGAGTTTGTCATCAAATGATAACTTGCTTGTGAGGGAACTTGATGCTTTTGTAAATAAGGCTGTTACCTTGAATGTGATGATTAGCTTATTGAACGCCAGAGGGAACTCTGAATAGGTAATTCAGTCGAGGAAGATATATACTTATTCTACTGTTTATATTCTCATTACAATGGAATCTAGGAGGAAGCAAATGTTGGTAAGTAATAGGCTGCTGGTATGTACCTAGGATTGACTTCAGTTTTCTTTACAGTTCCTTTCAGAAGATGTCAGCTCTAAAGTTGCGCTGAAAAATATCTTTTTTTTTCCTTTTCTATTTTCCCCTTTCCAAAGCTTGAAATATGCAACTGGTCTTGCAAGCTTTGGATGCTCGTGATAGTCTGTTACAGCAGTGTTGATAACCAGGCTTCTTTGATAGTCCTGGATTATCAACAACATGGGAAGGATAGCACAATAAATACACTTGTGACTCTGACTTACACTCCAGGAGCTGACGCATTCAGCTGTTCATCCTGTCCCTTTGCCAGAGGTTACTCTCCCATTCAGCGTTGTTTTCTATTGAACTTTGAATCTGCCAGAGTTTACAGACGGACATATGAATGTAAACTGTAGTTTATGGCTATTCATATTAGTATGTGATTTTGTGATGTCTGGTAGCATGAGTCTCCTGTTCATGGTTCTGTCCTGACAGAGGCGCAAGGCAAACAACTGAAGTCAGCTGAATGAAGCTGCAGTTGTGAACCATAATCCATTGGCACCTACATTTCTTCTGAACTGGCAAATGTGACTACAGTGAACTACCTCGTACCAGGTGTCAGTGGGCAGTGGTAGCAGGGAGGCAGCTCTGCACAAGAAGAGGCTGTGTGACCTTCTTGGTAGGTTGGTCACAGCACACAGGGTTCTGGGTTTCAGAAGGATGTAGTAGATCATAGAATTAGAGAATCAGCCAGGTTGGAAAAGTCCTCTGAGATCATCAAGTCCAATCCTTGATCCACTACCGCTGCAGTTACTAGACCATGGCACCAAGTGCCACATCCACTCTCATCTTAAAAACCTTCACAGATGGAGAATCCACCACCTCCCTGGGCAGCCCATTCCAATGGCTGATTACTCTCTCTGTAAAGAATTTCTTTCTGATATCTAACCTAAACTTCCCCTGGCACAGCTTGATACTGTGCCCACTTGTCCTACTGCTGGTTGCCTGGGAGAAGAGACCAACCCCCACCTGGCTACAACCTCCTTTCAGATAGTTGTGGAGTGATGAGGTCTCCTCTGGGCCTTCTCTTCTCCAGGCTAAACAACCCCAGCTCCCTCAGCCTCTCCTCATAGGACTTGTGCTCAAGTCCCTTCACCAGCCTGGTTGCTCTTCTCTGCACCTGCTCCAGCACCTCAATATCCTTCCTGAACTGAGGGGCCCAGAACTGGACACAGCACTCCAGGTGTGGCCTCACCAGTGCTGAGTACAGGGGCAGAATTACTTCCCTGTTCCTGCTGGCCACACTGTTCCTGATCCAGGCCAGGATGCCATTGGCCTTCTTGGCCACCTGGGCACACTGCTGGCTCATGTTCAGCTTCCTGTCAATCCAAACTCCCAGATCCCTTTCTGCCTGGCTGCTCTCCAGCCCCTCTGTGCCCAGCCTGTAGCGCTGCAGGGGGTTGTTGTGGCCAAAGTGCTGGACCCGGCACTTGGCCTTGTTGAACCTCATCCCGTTGGAATCAGCCCAACTCTCCAGCCTGTCCAGGTCCCTCTGCAGAGCCCTCCTGCCTTCCAGCTGATCGACACTCCCCCCAGCTTGGTGTCATCTGCAAATTTGCTAATGGATGCACGTGAACAACCCCCTCTTCCTCTCTTCCTCCTTCATCCATTCTGGGAATTAGAAATTGAGCAAAGTTTTTTTTTTCTTTTAGCCAAATCTTGCTTTGTCCATCTGACTTGAAGACCTGTTATGTAAAGTATCCTCACTAAAGGCACAGCCTTATTCTGCCTGAATTTTCCTACAGATGATGCTGGAAGTTGGATAAAGGATTTGTATAGCTTTACAAAACTGGGAGCTGTTTCCCTTGCATGCAGAAACTCCTAAAGAACAAATTACATTTTGAGGGGAGAACTCTTCGTGAATATCTATTAAGAACAAAAAAGTCCCACTTACTCATTGCTAATGGGTTTGGTTTCTGGCTCAGTTTTGAGAAAATGGTTTGCACATTTATTTATTTTTATGAAGATGTAATACTAAGTATTTGTATTTCTGTAATGGCTATAATTTGGAACTTTTCATACACTTTTAATTATTTATTGTAAGAAGCACTGAATGAACGTATTTGTTACACTAGTGTCACCTTCAGAATATTGAATTACAGTTGTAAAATTAAGGTAACAAGCTTAAATTGTGGTTTGCAACTTTAAGATCTTGCCAGCAAGCAGTTAATGGCAACATCAACTTCTAGAAAAGTAATTGCTACCATTCTTTTACTGTCATTTTGTTCTCACTCTCCTCCAGTCAGACTGTTCTGAAGAGATATCATGAATATTCACCAAAATAGCTTGGCATTGTCACTTATGCAATTTCTCATCAGATTCAATCTGTTGATGAGCTAATGTGCACTTGATTAAACATACTTGATTTATGCAAACAAAAACTCTAGGTCCTTCTTGAAGTAAAGCTAGCACCTGCACAGCTGTTAGTGAGATGAGAGTCTATATAATTAATATGGAATTAAATAAACAAACAACCCCAATGTGGTGTTCCTCCTACTTTGTCACCTTTATCTTTTAGTTCAACTCAGTAGTGAGTATTCATTTGGGCTTTTCTTGCAGGTTTTCCTATGCACCATGGGAAGTTGTAAAGCTCAGCTTGTAGTGGAGAGTCCTCTTCTATTTAAATGGCTACCATTAGGAAAAAATCCCCAACCAAACAACAAAAAGGGCATTAGTAGCTGTAGTAAAGCCAGGGGTAACTCGAATTAGTGTAATATTACTTTAAGAGTTATGTGTAAGTACGAATCTGACTTGGATTTTATACTGATCAGTTAATGCTTGTTTAAATAAAATAAAATCACACAGCCTAAGTCATTGAGGGGGTGTTTGTTTTAGTAAAAACCAGTATATGGATAGTAAGTGGTTTAGCCTCCTACTGTTTAATTGGTCAAAACTTATGTAGATGAAGTAGAAATAAAGAATTGAAGACAGACATTTCATTTAACCATCAGTACAAAAAGCTCTCTGACTACTTATAAAACTGCTCAAATCTGGCTACAAAAAGAGGATGTGGAGTCCTTGCCCCTGGAGGTAGCAGAGTATGGATGGAGGAGGGAAAGGACACATGCTTACCCCAGCCCTGGAGCAACCAGGCAGACTGGAAAGCTGTTGAGGTGGTCTTTTGGCTATGAGACTTACTTTCTTTAGGCAGATAGTAATTTGGTTATCTGTTAAAATCAAGAATTTCTGGTTTTATCCCTGCAGTTAAATCTCTGGAAATACATAGCTTTTGGATTTGAGTTTCCATCTCAGGTGGTTGAGGAAAGACTTGTTTATATAATGTCCAAAAGTGTCTGTGCTTAATAAATACTACTAACAATTATTCAAAGAAATCTCAGCCCCCAGAAATGATCAGCCCCTGCTCAACTGCTCAACCTGACACCATCATAACACAAGACAGGCTTTGTCCCCAGGAGTGTGTCAGCAGAGTTGTGGTCACTAGCTACATGCTTGTTGGGACGCTCAGTTTCTCTTTGGAATGTGGCTTCTGGGAGCTGGCGCCACCATGGATTGATGATTAGCTCTGTGCTGAGTTCCCCAGGCTTGGGAGCCTCAGCACTCACTGCTGGACAGAGTTCACCTGGCACCTTCTGAAACACTTCTTACCTTGCTCCACCTTTGTGGTTAGCTTTCAAGTTTCTGCCTTTCTACCTTCACTTTTGACGTGCCATCTTCTACCTCCTGCCCTTGGTCAAACAGCTCTGCAATCCTGGAAACAAGTGAATTTAGTAGTTTTGATTTATTCTATCAAAGTGTCACTTTTCAAGAAGTTAATTATCCAATCAAAACCTTACTCCTAGTGTTTCACTCACTGGTATCACTAGTTGAGGACCACAAGTAAAAAGGGAAGGCAGTCAGACTTACCTCTGTGCCCAGCAAGGTCATGGCACAGATCCTTCTGGAAGCTAGGCTAAGGCACATGGAAAAGAAGAAAGTGATTTGTGACAGCCAAAATGGCTTCAACGTGGGCAAACTGTGCCTAGGAAAGTTGGTGGCCTTCTATGACCAGGGTTAGAGCGTTGGTGGATAAGGCAAGAACAACCATGTTGTCTACCTGGACTTGTGCAAAGCATTTGACACTGTCCCACATGGCATTGTTGTCTAAACTGCAGAGACATGGATTTGACAGATGGACCACTCAGTGGATAAGGAATTGGCTGGATGGTTGCACTCAAAGAGTTGCAGTGAATGGCTTGATGTCCAAGTGGAGACCAGTGACAAGTGATGTTTCTCAGAAGTCAGTATTGGGATCGGAGCTGTTTAACATCTTTATCAGCAGCATGGATAGTGGGATTCAGTGAATACTCAGCAAGCCTGCCAAAGACACCAAGCTGTGTGGTGCAGTTGACATGCTGAAGGGAAGAAATGCCATCCAGAGGGACCTTGACAGGCTTGAGAGGTGGGCCTGTGTGAACCTCATGAAGTTCAACAAGGCCAAGGGCAAGGTCATGTACATCAGTCAGGGAAATCCCAAGCACAAATACAGGCTGGGTGGAGAATGGATTGAGAGCAGCCCTGAGGAGAAGGACCTGGGGATTTTGGTTAACAAGAAACTCAGCATGTCCCAGGAATGTGCACTTGCAACCCAGAAAGCCAACTGTATTTGGGGCTGTTTCAAAAGAAGCATGGCCAGCAGGCCGGCAGCAACATAAGAAGGTTGTGGAACTGTTGGAGCTACTCCAGAGGAGGGCCATTAAGATGATGAGAGGGCTGGAGCACCTATCCTATGAAGACAGACTGAGAGGGTTAGGGTTATTCAGCCCAGAAAAGAGAAGGCTCTGGAGTGACCTGATTGCGAAAAAATTCTTTATTGTGAGGGTGGTGAGGCACTGGAATGGATTGCCCAGGGAAGCTGTGGATGCCCCATCTATGGAAGTGTTCAAGGCCAGGTTGGATGGGGCTTTGAGCAACCTGCTGTAGTGAAAGTTGTCCAGGTGTGTTAGAACAAGGTGATCTTTGAGGTCCCTTCCAACCCAGGACATTCTATGATTTGCATAATTTGCAGTGAATGATTTTTGTATTACTTGACAATCACAGTTTTCTTTATGTTGTAGAGGTCTTCTTGCCACCTTTCTTTCATTCTTTCTCTGTTTTTTAAAAGCCTTCTCCATCCTACAACAATCCAGGAAGCTGCAGAGAATCTTTGCCCTCAAGTTGTCCTCCTTCTGTGCTGGACCTTCAAGGTAGACCAGTTGGGAGCACCCTGTCAGATAATGTACATAGGAACTGCATATGGTCAACATGGTTTTAAATAAAAATGCATGGGATATGTAGCATTTAAACTGAATTGTTCCAGAACTTACCTTTTTACACTAAGGTATGCTCATGCTAATTACTGAATAGACCTGGCTAGCATATTTCTAGTTAAACTGGATTAGGTCTGCATGCCAATTTGGTTTGAAGGAAGCTCTTGTAAACCTGACACTAATCTTGCTATATCTAGAGGAATTGTTAATTTGATAGCTCTGTGTCTCAGAGGAGGGATGCAGAAATCAAGATTTTTCACATTTCAAGCTTAATGTTCTGTCTATACTTACGTTTTAAATATGTAAAAATACATCTCCTCCCATCTTTTTCCGCAGGGCTCTTGTTTATCTTCTAGATAGTTTAAGAAGAGATAGTATCTCTTTCTGACATCTAAGAGCTGTATGTAAAGAAGATCTAGCTCTTACATTTCTAGTTGCATCACAGTTTAGAATTTATGAAGGACCAGTTTTTTTAACTGGTGTTTGCCCAGTAGGAAAACAGTGATTAGTTAAATGTATGCAAACATAGAAAAAAGCAGAGGGCAGAAAATATAAATCACATTGATTTGGTAAGAAGTATGCACCTGAAATACAAGGTGAGGTCTGCCATCCCAAATCAGGACAATTTAATAATCTCTTGCTTGGATTTAGACTAGGCCTACACAGCAAATAAAAGCTTCCTGAAGATGCGTAGGACTTGGAATGGTTAACAGTAGTACGCTGTGGTTTCCTTCGGCTTGTAATAGTTAGTCCTTTCCCTTTAATGGATCTGATTATGCTCATTGCAGTTGGAAGTCCATAATATGCAACATCTCTCTTAAATACATCAGAAGACTGTTAATTTGTCCTTTCTTAATGTGTTGTCACAGCGTGCAATGAACATAACGTACTATGTTCATTTAATCAGGACAAGACAAATTGGTATAAACTTAATGTTGGACCTGTTGAATTGCAAGAGAATGAAAGCAATAGTTTGACCTCTTCTACTTCCAGTCTTGTGGGATTATTAGGTAGTTTAAAAGCTGTAAAAAGTTTTTCTGTGCAGTTTTGATTCACAGCAGCAGCAGACCTTTTCCCTCATGAACTGAGTAATGCCTCATGTAAACTGCAGTTGTGGTTGCGATGCATGCACATCACCCATGTGGGTGAAGTTACGAACCTAAAAAAATAACAGAAATGGGTGACTTTGGGGATATTTATTTTTCTTCCCACACATGCCAACTGGCAGTGGTTTTGTCTGAAAGGATTTTACTCAGGTAGAAAGTGTCTTTGGGAGTACTTTGAAGAAGTTTTTCAAGAGTAACTCTACAACCATGAAACTGGCTTGATGACTTGGAACATGCATCTTTTGTGTACTCCAGGTATTGTCACCTTCTGCCCACCCAAACTGTTGAGACAAAAAACCAAAAGACTTCCTTTGTCTTGGTAATTCTGAGCCCTAAATGATGATATGAGTTATGTATTAGTAGATTGGAAAAAACACTAGAGATGTGACGTCTGTGTTTATTAACAGATGGCTTCTTGGTTTGACATTTAGCTGGGGGAAGCATTTCACAGTCCATTATGCATTTGATTCAGTGTTCAGTAGCACTGGTAAAATGCAAGGCAATATCATTTTGGTGGGGTTTTTTTACTATTTGATTGAGGGGTTTTTTTAGGGTTTGGATTTTTTTTGTGAGTGTCATGCAGAATTTAGGGTCACAGGAGCTGTGAAGTCCCACATTTGTTTGAACATCTCACTTGGCTATTGCTCATGGGCCAAACAAATCCTTGGGCTAAAGAACATCTTATCCTGAAAATACTTAGGTGTTTAAGAGTTTTTCCTATTAGGTTTTGTGTGTTTAGGATTACATCTTGTTTCTAACAGGAGCCGTCCATGCTTTTGACTTGCATCTGTTCATCCCTTTTAAATCTTCTTGTGGCAATATTAAAGAGGTTTTTGTTGCTAATAACTTTTTTTCCTTAAAGATGATCAAGTAAGTTGTCAGTTGTCTGTGCGGCTTATCAGAAGGACTGCATTTTTAAATCTGATTATACATAATCCTTTTGTCCCCCTCTAGATACTAATTGCTTTTGCAGCTTTACTCTGCATGTTCTATAATTTTCAACATCTTTTTTTTTCAACCATGGAACTGGGTGCAATATGTCAGTGTCACTCTTTACCATTGCATGCTCCATGCTACCCCATTCAGCATTTCCATTCACTCTCATATCTTTGTACCTATGAGCCACATTAGCCCTGCTAATAACAGTAGAAGCTCTGAATGTCATGCTTAGCTATGAGGCTATATTGACCTCATCCCTTTTGGTTGCCTTGCTTTTTAAGGTCGTGGTCCTCTGATTTGCAAACCTTATCTGCATCCCACATTACTGCATATATCTGAATGCATATATCTGCATTCAGATGTCTTAAGACTGTTCTGGTTGGAATGAACCCAGTTTGACAAATAATTGAGTTAACTCTGTGATTTGCTTTCTGGGTTTTTTTTATCATACTGAACCATGTAATCTGGTAATTTTACCATCAAGGGCATGCGCATTTCCAGGTAGTTAATAAAACACCTAGGCAATGGAGAGCACAATTCCAGTCATTTTGAACCACAAAAGGAGCATTGCAGTTGCATGGTGATGTTACTAATGACAGTTTTTTTGAGATATTTCAGTTAACTATTTTTTACCTATTTGGCCTATATATTTTGATACCTTGTTTTAAAAGTCCCGTTGATTTAATGTTTGTGGATTATGTCACAATATCTTTAAGCCTTCAGTTGCTGTATGTGGTGTAAAATCAATACATTTCACCTTCTTTACTCTTAACCTTTTGTATTTGTGTGGATGAAAATGAGACATTTTCTGCAATGTCTTGAGACGTCAGCTCCAAAATGATTCCTTGCTTAGGATATCTATAAACTCACTG
This sequence comes from Oxyruncus cristatus, assembly GCA_013399855.1. Classification (NCBI taxonomy): domain Eukaryota; kingdom Metazoa; phylum Chordata; class Aves; order Passeriformes; family Cotingidae; genus Oxyruncus; species Oxyruncus cristatus. Next base: position 969,435 of record VXAY01002649.1, read on the forward strand.
AGCAAGCTCTTTCTCTGTGATTGCCATATTGCCCAGTCCCTTGTCTTATGTGTTTCTCTGAAGAGTCTTTTCTGTGTCTCTCCCAGCAGCGGCAAGTACACATCAAACAGCACTTCATCCTGGAAGCTATTTGCACGGAAGCCTGAGCCTCAAGAAGTCCCTTTCACTAGCAACGGTTGTGCTGCTCAGGTGAGCTAAGAACTCGTTTGGACTGAGGGGTTTTTTTAACCTCCATTTCTGCTTCCAAAGTGTTGAGCTTGTGTTGTGCTGCTTGCTTGAGAAGGGAGTTCCTCATGTAGAGTACTGCAGTGTGGTTGGCTTGATGCACTGAGACAAGAGATGGCTGTGTGGGGTTGCCTTATGTGCTTTGGGCTTAGGTTGAGTATTACAGCCTCAAATTTAGTGTAATAATCTTGCACCAAAATGTATTTATTTTGTAATTGTCCCAGATTCTGTCTGCTTCAATAGTGATTTTTGTGTGTATTTTTGTAACTCCTGGACCTGTAGTGTCAAATGACGTTGGGCAACTTGTGTGCGTGAAGCATCTACAAGTTAACTTAGTTATCAAAACATAGTATCTCAATTGCTCAGAGTAACACTTTCCACTTCACTTTTGCAATCTGTGTTGTTTATGTTGCCATTATTCAAATTATTGTGCACAGGTGTACTCAGCGTGGACTTCCAATTTACTTTTCCCAATTGGAGCAATTAGTTAGTATCTTTTAATTTTTATCCTAAGACCTGTAAAATGAGTACATGTAAACAGCATCCTTGGAACTAAACTCTTGATGATATATTCTCCTACTGATAATTTGAAGAGGCAGACTGTGTTTTCGGTTGTCTGTGGCTTCATTAATCTACTTGAATTATACTTGAACAGTAACTCTAGTATCAGAAGAGGGTTTAGTAGCCTTGGAGGTTAGGAATTTTTGAATGAGGCAGCACTAAAAGAGTTCCTTTATGTTATTATTAGCTTGTTCGGAAAAGAAGAGACTGGTAAACTTGTGGCCAGAAGTGGCGTCCTTTTCCCTGCGTCCTTTCCCTCCCTCTCACAGACTTATGTTTTCTCACACCTTTCATGGGTGATACCTTGGCATGGATGGGAAGGTCTCTGTCCCAAACTGAGATGCTCCTACGCCATGCTAATAATTCACTGGCATCAGTCAGATGAAACAGGCATATTTACTGGAATACCAGAAGAAGTCTGGGCTGCTTTGTGTGTAGGTTTGGTGTCCAGAGTGCCATCTGTGGAATCCACTGTAAGCAGTGGGATAGTGGGGTCTTGCAGGTTTCTTGACTGGGGACCTCATCATCGTGATTTTGGTTTTGCCTTTAGCAAGTAATTTAATGTCTCTGATTTTTATTTTTTGTCCTGGATTTTCATTTTTTTGGGGGGGAGGGGCTTTGTTTTTGTTGAGTTTTGTTTTCAGTTTTTGTTGTTGCTGTTTTGGTTTGGAGTAGGTGGGTTTTTTGTTTGTTTTTTTTTTTGTGTGTGTGTGGTTTGGTTTTTTTGGTTGGTTTTTTTTTTTTAGTTTGGTGTTTTTTTTATTTTTTTTTTCTTTTTTTTTTTTTTTTTTGGCATTGCCTCTCTTTGGGGAATTTTGGGAAACCTGTAGCACATTTTAGTGGTATTTTTGTGAAGTGTAAGTAGGGCAAGTGGATGCTGCAGCATTCCTTCTTGACCAGAAAGGGTGGGGACCTGATAATTCTCTAAGTTATCCTATGTTGCCTCCCCAAAATCCCCTATGCAAAAGCAGACCTTGCATCCCCAGATTTTCTGGCTTGAGCAAAGCCTCCTACAAAGCACTTTCACATTAGGTTCTCCATACCCACGAGATGACTTGGCACAGGAGGGAGTATTTCTGTTCCAAGTGGGTTAGCAGAAGGCATGGACCATCATTCAGTGATATGAAATCTTTGGTGGCAGCTCTGCTGTAAGTAGTTCCTGCCATCATTGGCCAGTACCTGCATGGTTGTGCTACCATGACTGTTTTGTGGAGCTGTGCAGTGGACTGGACAGCAGAGCTGATCTAGCATTAGACTATAATATATACAGTTTTATATGGCTTTGAAAAAAGTATTTAAAAGTTTCCCTGCATCTCTGCTGTGTTTCACGACATGGTTCTGCAAACACATGGTTACTTGCAATGTTGGACTGAGATACTGGAAGGCACCCCCCACACACACCCCGCCCAAGGAAAAAAAAGGATTCAAGACTTGCTTAAACTAATTTTGTTGCCAAGTTCTTTGTGTTATCAAGCCCTGCCTGTGTCTGTAGCATTCTTCTTTGCCTGCCGGTCCCATCCTGGGTGGCCCTATTAGTCAGGGAAGAGGAGGCATTGGAAACAGAGTTACGCTGTTGAGTTTGTACTTTCAATAGCAGCCGTGCTCCTGTTCTTCCATGTATTTGTGGGAATAATATGAGGTGGCTTTAAACTGAATACAGCCATTTTGCATAGATCTTGCTAGTACCTTTTTTCTCTCTGAGTGCTCTAAATATCATGTGCATGTGCACTTTGGGAGAGAGCTTTCTCGGTACCTGTTGGTTTTCTTTCTCGGCTGGTGACCTCCAGTGCACTGCTAACGTTCTCTATAGCATTAACCATTCACATAGTCACTTCCTTTTCCCTCTTACCTCATTTTAAAAGACTTGAATCTTGTAAATGGGGTGATAATTTCAAAGCAAACAGCTTCCAATCCTTTCTTGCCAAGTTTTGCCCACAAGGTATGCAAAGTAAACAGAGCAGTTAGGAAATTAGTTATGTACTTTCCCTCCTAGTGAAAGGCATCCCAGGATGGTTCCTAGCCCTTTAAGTAATGAATAAAGGGAGAGATGGAGACTAGTACTCCCGAGTTTTGTTTTAATGTATGGAGCCATTGCACAGATCATTCATGTTTTACAAGCTTTAGGAAAACCTTGTAAAATGTGAGACTTTAAAAAATCTCCACTATTCATATATTGAACATAAAAGTGTTTTATTGCTTGCAGCAGAGAAAGAAAAGCAAAATACCAAGGATGAGCTAAAAGAAATACAGAGAATTTTCTTCATATGTAAAAAAATCACTTTGAAGCAGACTTTACCTAAATATGAGGAAGATTCTTAACCTCTGGTAGGCTCTTTGAGGAAGCTTAGAAGGATTTCATGTGCTGCCATGAGTTTGATTTGGAAACTGTGGGTCTGGATGATGGAATGATAGGTATGCAGCAGTCGCAGGGTACAATACCTGTAGCAGGATATGAACAACCTTTGCCAATTGAGCAATAGAAAAATTTGTTAAATGTGAAAACTAGACCTAAGGTTATTGACCCTGAGACTTAGCTACAAGGTGTTAGCGTGGCTGTAAAGAGGAATAACCATTATGTGATCTCCTCCAAATGAGATAGGGCAGGTCCTGAGAGTATGAGGCCTGAAGGAATTCAAATCAACAGTGGAGTTATAATGTAATGAGGCCATGAGCACAAACATAACTTCAATTTAAAGCTCCTACATGTGGCAGCGCAAATAGAAAGCTGGAGCCCTCCTGGTCCCAAAAGAAGGTCCTTCATTAGCAATTTTACTTGGCATGCCTCAAAGGGCATTATCATAATAATTCATAGTGGTTCTCCTTCGCACATTTCTATCCACTTCATAAAAGTAGCATGGAATGTGCTCTACTCATTTTCAGAAACAGGATCTCTGTTAAAAGAAAAAGAAAAAAATATATAAATTTGAATGTATTATATACAATATGTACAGTATATATTATTGTTACAATTGATGTGTTTTTAAAGGAAAGTATGACCTGTCATATGGAAACTTTCCCTTTGTGTTTCCGAAGTGAAAGTTATGAAATTTGCTGAAGCTGGGGGTTTTTCCCCTAGAAATTCTTTGAGTACCATAAACATTAATTCAAAACACCTGAAAGAATGTCTGTCTTCTGGAAATATCTGTCTTCTGTAGTATTTCAGCTGTACTTGTGCCAAAAGTAGAGCAGTGAACTCAGCTGCAAGGGCCTAGTTTGACTGTACTTGCAGTCCCTAGAATGCATAGGCTGATTTTTTAATACAGATTTAATGCTAAGCTCTTATATTTATTGGAGGGAGAGGAAATATTACAATTTGAGTAAGTTTTTTTTTAGTCATTTATCTATCTATCTATTAGCCACAAGGTAAGGATGAGGTGTTCCTGGAATAATTTCTTTTTAAATAGCTGTACTTCAATACAGCATGAGCTTAAACATCCCAAACCACACAATTTTTTTGCCCTTTGGTTCAAATAAATCTTACTTCAATTGCCTTTTTTTTTCTGAGTGAAATTCTGAATATCCTCTTTACAAACCAAAGAGAGATAAGGCATTGAGTTAGCTTTCTGCTTAGCATAGACCCCATGAAGCAGATACTGCTTTATAAGATTTGATTCAGCATCTGCTTTTTACGTATGAATCCATAATGAAGTTAAAGCTGTCCAGGTAAATACAATTACAAATGTGGTGTAAATTATACAGAAGCCAGGAGATCATCAGCCCATAAGCTTTATGTATGAACTACAAATTGTCAGAGTAACCTTCTCTTCAGTACATACCCATTCCCATTCTCTGCCCATCTTCTGGGGAAGAAAAGGCAGTGGTAGTCAGTGGGATAGACTGCACTTTTCTGGCTTATTTGGTGCAAAGACCAGCAAACCAGATAGTAGTGCAGATTTTTTTATTTTTCATCCTTTGAGTAGCTGTTTGAATGGCTTTCCTCTTGCTCTGTGGGCACACAGAAGTCAATGTCTTATCTACTTCTCTATCACAATTACAATAGCCTCTCTTGGTTTCTTTTTTTTTTTTTTTTTTTTTTTCTTCAGACTGTATGTTAAGTATAATGGGGATAGTATGCTTACTTTTCATCCTATCATCTGGAGAAACTTGGCAGCAGATTGCTGAGTGATGGGAAGGTTGGCTAATGGGAGCAGTCTTGCAGTTGCTCCATATTATTTGGCAGTTGCTTCATATTATTTGGCTGTTTGAAGCAGAGATAAAAAAAACCTGGTGCCATCTATGTTGGGTTTTATCTCTTTGGTGTGATGAGGCTGCACATGTGAAAGTTCTGAGAATGCTGGAATATTTTTCCTATTTGTAATTTTACTTATAAATATCTATGGCCTACTTAAATAAGATTACCTGTGTACATCAAACTGAATAGCAGATTATAAGAAAATCAGATTGCTTTCTTCGAGTGAGCAGTTGGCAAACTCAGAACATTCAGAAAAGATTATTTAACTGAAAGTGTGGCGATGAAATACACCAAACCTCAAGCTACCTGCAGGCAGGGGTTACTCTTGAGAGAGAAATTAATTTTCTCCCCTGTGAAGATGAAGGAAGCATGATGCTGACTCATCTTCCCTCTTGGGAGTTGTCCTTCACTGGAAAGGTCTATCATTAGATCTTTCTCAGGAGAGGGGGTGGCTGCCATTTTACAGGAGAGCAAAGTGAAGAATGGGGCTGTACTTACTTGCCCAGGATTAGAACTTCAGATTTATTCCCCAGGCCTGGCGTATCAAGGAGTGCAAATCATGTGTCTGAAGGACTTTGAGCTCAGACACCCTCAAGGGTCTCCTGCTGGCTGAAAAGTAACCCTCAGGTGGTGGTTTGGGTCTATTTTGTACGTAAATTGTATAAATTCAACTAATGAGATCACACTGAGATTACACAGTGCATGTTTACACAAGAAAATCGAAATCGTGAATCTGTACAACTGGGTCTAGTTAAAATAAAGTATTACCACATCAGTCATGAGCAGGCACATGTAAAGGAAATCCTTTCCTGGCGTTCCTAGGGAATGCAGCAAATGCCTCGCTGTTCCTGGAGTGCAAAATCATTCTTCCCTCCTAAAGAGCATCCAAATGCTTTTAATATTGACCTAGAGATTAAAAAAAACCCCAACAACTAAGTGTACAGCTTGAATCCTATTACTGTATTGAATAGCTATTAATATGGCTGCTGTGGGAGATGGGGTAGGAAGGGAAGCATGGCTGCCTATAGCTGCAAACATAATAGCTTCTGAAGTTTTGAAGTGCTCCTTCTGCCTCCTCCCAAGTCCATACTACCTGCCATCCTCTGTTGGTATGTTGTATATTGACTTGTGAAAAGATTTGACTTGACACTACAGCACAGCTTGAGGAACCGGCTGTACAGAATATTAATATCTGATCTTATTTCATTAATATCAATTTCAGACATGCATTCCAGAGGAGGTTAATATTAAGCTGTTTTTAACCACAGCAGTATTGTCCAGATTCCTAAACTGAATGCACCAGCTGGTTTGCAGTAAATTTTATGGTGCAGGAGACAAGAAACAGGCTTCCTTACAGAAAGGAAACGCGGCAGTGGAAGTCCTGGAGGCACAGGGAGGTTTCAGGCACTGGTTGGGATGTCTTGCTTTCACAGAGAGGTCTAGCAAAGGGCTAGAAACCAGAGGGACATCTAGTTTTGGTTGTGTCCTTGGTTTCCAACATTGCTGCTCGTCTCAGGTTCTTTGTTCTGATCTCACCTCAGCTCTCTTGTTGACTTTTGTTTCTCTCTCATCATGAGTGGCAAGCTTTCAGGCAGGCTGCATTTCTGGGCTAGCTTGTGGCCACCTGCTCCATTCCCTCCATACACCTGAAGCAAAAGTGGTTGTGCAGCCACTTACTGGAAGTTCAAGGAAACATTGCAATGCCTGATCTCCTGTGAAACCACCAAATGAGTTCATTAGACATTAATTTTTTTTTTTAAGTTTTTTTTACAATTCATATATGCAGCCTTGGAAGAAGTGAATGAACCATAACTTCCTTTCTTTCTCCACTTTTTCCAGCACATAAAGTGGTGTAATTAAATAGCAGCTATATTGTTTTACAAATGCCTCTATGCGTGAAATTAGTGTGCTTCCAAAAAAAACCCTAAAACTGAAAGACTCTGCAGTGTTTGTTATAGTAAGTTAGGTCTGTGACATTTTATCCTCTGAGAAATATTCCTGCATAGGATCTAGTTATCCAGTTCATCAACGTGCATAATTTCTTCCACTCCTCATAGCTTTGAGCCAAGATTGGATTTTGTGAAGATGTCTGCAGAGGAGTTTTATGTGGGGAGCTGTATGAAAAGAAAAGGTTAAAAGTTGTTGCAGCAGCCATGGAAAACTATAGCATAAATGCTCACTGCTTTAAAATATGGAAAAAAACTGGTGTCTTTTAAATATCAAAGGGATTAGTATTAATCCAGCACTTGTGATTTTCTTAAATCATGTTATTTGCATAATAATACTCACCACCTGCTATATCTTCAAAGTGCTTTTCAGACATTAACTAATTGATCTTTGTAACACCCCTGTGATGTAAAGACCTGTTATTATCCCCACTCAGCAGATGTGGAAACCGGGACCGGAGTAGCTGAAGGAACTTGTTGGGCACAGGGCTGAGACACAGACATTGCGTGTGCTGGGTCTGTATTGTCCTGTCTTCTGCGAGTTCCCACTCACAGCACTTCCAGGGGCAACCACACTTTCTTCTTGCCTGCCTTTGCTTAAGAACTGTCATGGTTCAAAAAAGGCACCTATTTATTTGTTTATGACTTTGGATATTGTTGGGGGTTGTTTGTTTGTTTTGATTTTGAGGGGATTTTGCTAAATGATTTTACTCTTATTTTTAGTTGCCCTATAGTCAAAGACAGATAAAGCAGAGAAGCTTCTTATGGCTTCTTACTGTCTGTGTGTACAATAGCAATACACATTGGGAGCTTTTAAGCACGTTTTTCTTTGTCCAGGACTCAGTTTGGTCTTCCTAAAACACAAGAAATTCCACCTAAATTCAAGGTAGAAGAATGCAAAGAACTTCTTTATGTTGAATATGTCAGAACACTGGAACAGGTTGCCCAGGGAGGTCATGGAGACATCTCAGGAGACACTCAAAACCCACCTGGACATGTTCCTGTGTCACTTGCTCCAGGTGACCCTGCCTTGGCAGGGGGATTGGACTAGATGATCTCCAGAGGTCCCTTGCAACCCTAACAATTCTGTGATTCCTATTAGGAGCCTTTTGGTCAAACTTGCCCCTGCTTGTCAGAGTAAGAAATCACTAAAATGAGAAGTGACAGGGTGAGTTGCCTGTCATAAAATTTCAATACCTATTCCTCATCCTGTGCTGGCAGTGAGCAGCACTGCCCAGGTGGCTGCCAGAAGAGCTGTCTGTGATCAAGGGCTGCTCCAGCAGTGGGAGGTTGGGATGGTGCATGTTCCCAACATCTGCCTCACAGTTTTCCTTCACCATGTGTCTGGGGAAGCTGCAGGGACACATTTTCCCAGCCCTCGGTTGGGGGTGACATGCAGGTGTCATGTGGGTTCCTCCATTCTCCACCACTGCTGCCTTTGGAGCAGAGCATAGTAAAATGCCAGGAGGGCCTTGTTAAATGTAGTGTACCCAGAGCCAAAATGGGGCAGAAATGGAGGGCAGGCAGGTGTCATGCACCTCAGTCAAAGAAGAGATATTAAAAGCTCTTTCATGGGTAATAATCTGAGGGAGAGTTTAAAATGGGGTATTAAAAAAATATATTACGATCCCTTTAATCTGGCAGTGTCACTTCAATACTTAGTGCAAGGGTTTAACATTAAAGTGAATGGATTTGTTTTTACAGATGTTTCAGTAGCATTATCTCTAAGCAGGAAAGTAAATCTTGGTGGTGGAGCAATTCGAGCCCATCAGTGCAGGTTCAGACCAAACTGCAGGAAAAGCCTGTGTCACACCAGATTCCAGGAGATGATTTTGGATAACCTATGGTTTCCCAAGTGCAGTGCCCATGCCCTTACAAGGGTTGCAGCAGTGACAAAGGGACAGATTATTTTAAACGAGTTAGGGACATGACTGTATGTATTTGCTTTAGTTATTTGGCTAAGCAGGGGGTGAGGGGAGGTGCCGAGGTGGAGCGCAAATCATTGAATTCTTTTGTACTCGGCTGGGACAGATGGGCTGTAATCTCTCTTCAGGGCACAAATTACAGGGTTTTCAGACCCTCATATGCTTGTAGGCTGTTGGCTTCTTTTCAATCCCTGTAAAAGCATTTCCATATTTACTCAGAGAGGGATCCAGCTTCAGGTGAGAGCACTACTGTTGCTGTGAGGTGCTCCTTCCATGTTTTGTTTCATCTTCTGGTGAAAGGGATGAAACTGAAGAGTCCCTGTATGAAACAGTGTTCCTAGAGGAAAGGGCAGCTCAGGAGATGGAGGAGAGTGAGCAAAGCCCATGTCATAATCCAAGTGATTTGGTGGCAACTAAAGTACTCCAGTGCTGATTAACCTTCTAATCATGTGCTTGAAGATGGAGAGAAGCTGGATAAAAGGTGGATCACTTAGCAAGAGGCAGGGCTGGAAACATGGAGCAGGGCACAGGGGGCCACACAAGCAGGTTGGGGCTTGGGGTTGAACTTGGCTTGTGGCTGGCATGGTACCAGACCACTGTGCTCCTCTGGCAGGGACATTTGCAGTGTTTGGGAGAAGAGTTTGGCTGTGGAGTGCCTAGTGTTCTCAGCATCTGCAGTGGTGCATCACTGCCTCCTTCCCTTAAAGAGGATGGGGCAGCCCTCACTCTCATGGGAACCAGCATCACAAGGGTGTTAAGGGGAAGTTCCCATGCTCACAACTATATCAGATTTTTTATTTTTTGTTGTCAAGGGTAGCAGCTTGGGCAGTCACCTCCGTCACGACTCATGCTCAGGTAGTGTTGCTGGGGCTGGTGGCAAAGCAGAGGTCGAGCTTCCCTTTGTCTTGCGTAAGGAGTGTTGTTTGGCCTCTGAAGGGCCTTTGGATCAAAGTGCAGGGGAACTTGTACTTTCTTTCCCTTTCCTGCTTTTGCTGCTGAAGGTATGCATGGACAATCACATCATGTCAGAATTATAATGTGGATAGTGGCTTCTGAAACATCAGATGGAAGCATGCCCTCCATTTCATGAGTTTTCTTTGGTTTTGATCTGAAACTACTGAAAAGTGGGGTTTTGTCGTACCATGGATAGTAGATGTATCAAAAGGAGTTTGTAGAACATTATTTATTGTAATGTACTTCTTGTAATCAGGGCAAGAAGTTTTTAAACCCAAATCTAAAATGTTTCTGCCCACCTCCCCCTTAAAGTAATCAAAGGAATAAAGTTACTGTTGGCACTCAAACTTATGTTTCAGATTTGGGATTAATTTTTTTAAGATTGATGGGATCCCATGGAGAAACTTCAGTTTGACCTGTGTAGGAAGTAATTCATTGCTGCAGGCACCTTGCATCCTTCATAAACATCAGAGTCCTCACTTCTGGTCTGAAGACAATATCAAATGCAATTTATTCTTGGCCTTTGGATCAGAGAGGTTTTTATTTTATTTTTTTTCTGAATACATGCTCAGTTATGGGACTGAGCTGACAGTTTTCCAGCAAACCTGGGCGGGCACCTATCAAATAATGGTTAGTTTTGATCTCTTTTCTGATGAGCTGTACTGCAGTATCTACTCATGGGAGAGTTCTCAGCAAACTCAATTTATTTAAAATAACATTTAAAATAATGGAAAATAGGTTTGAGGAGGGATCTGAAGAAGCCATATACAGATACAGTCCTTGCTCTGTTGTAAGGCAGAACCAGCTGTGGTTAAGCCATTCATTACAGATGCTTGTTGAACCTCTTCTTCTGATGGGAAAGACTTCATAGCTGTCATTCCTCTAGTCAACTGTTATTACCCTGAAGTTTTTCCTGATGTTTGTCCTGCAACTACTAGATGCCATTTAGGTCTCTTGTCTTTAATAGGCATGGTGAATAGTTCATTCCCTTCCTCTGTGACTAATTTCTCTCTGTTTGTGTACTCAGTAAAAGCTAAATCACTTGCCAATAATTCTTGGGCCCTTGAAACGGCAAGAAAGCAAGCTTTTAAACTGGTTAAAGTTCTCTTTAGAAATAACACTGCGTTGGCAATTTATACAGCCTTGAACTTCGTTTTGAGCTCACTGTAGACTCTGTTACTGGCTAAGTTTGTTTAGTAAACTTTTTTTAAATCTCTCACCTTTTAAAAACCAATTGTTTCCAGACTGGGGTTATAAATGGGGTTCTGTGCCTTTTGTTTAATTTTGCTGTGAACAAAACTGCTAGTGTCTTCATTCAAGGGCCTGCCTTGCTTTGTACCGACTGATTTACAATACAATGTGTAAATGTAGTAGCAGTCTGGAACAAAGGAGGGCCTGTTTATCCAAACAAATTTGAGGGTGAGGGTGAAGAGGTAAATTGCAGCCTGCTCACTGAACTGCAGCTTGAAAGCAGAATGAAACAACCGCGGGGGAAACGTGACAGGCAAATGATTCTCGGGGGACGGGGAGGGGGGTTTGGCCCAGCATCCCTGTAATTTTAGGGTAGTGCTGACCCAAGGAGCCAAGGCAAGCTGTCGGGGTACCCAGGTGCTTCCTGGCCCTTTGGAGGAGCTTCCCTGGCAATTAAAGACTTTGTGTAGATGATTTTTTGCCCCGCTTGGAGCAGTTGTAGGCAATTGTGTAGAGTCCAGTGTAACCTCTTGGCAGGTGTCACCGCAGTTCCCCCGTCCACAGTGCCTTAGATGATTACTTCTGCTTGTCTTGAACTGAAGCCAGAAAACACATTTCTTGGATTTAAGTATGCTGAGTATTTTAGCCTTATTGTTAAGCTTGAGTATTTCAGCTATAACAGCTAAGTATATTAGCACAGAGATTAAATTGGGTAGAAGTTGTATTGCCTTGTCCAGACATGAAAAATAAATTGTTAGAAATGGGCTTCCACCCAAGGCATGATCACTCCTGCAAAACAAATTGTGCAGAAATACTGTGGTGCTTTTCTGTACCTTGCACACTCACTTTTTGCACTTCCCGTAAATGACTTTGCTACCTAATTACAAGAAAAGTTAAGGAGGATTGCCTATTTGAACTGTATTGATAGTGCTTCCTCATGTTGATTGCAATTTTTTTTTTTTTTTTTTAAACATGCTCCTACTACTATATAACAGTTGGAAACCATGATTTGCAGAGAAAGGAAGGATGGGACATGAGTAAGGTGAAATCTTCTTTAATGCACCTCATCAGCTTCTTGGCTCAGTTGCATCCTGCATGCCGTGTAGTATTTACTGTCGTACCAAGCTACATGAAGTTCCATCTGTCCTTTGTTTTCCTGCCCATTAAGTACAAAATTCATTTTGGTTTTGCAGAGCTTTCATCTAAACTTTTCCTGAGCTATAAATTATGACTTTTCTGGAATCTTCAGCCTTGCCTGTGGGAAGAACACTTTGATTTGGTTTAGCAGTAGATGAGTAATCTAGATACACATAGAGATTTTTCAGTTCAGCCGCAGTCAGATTATTACTCCAACTGTTCCACTAAAATTTCAAAGGTGGCAATCAGTTCCCGGCCAGCCTTGTTTTTCCTCTTAATTTTTCTTGTTCTCTTCATGGTCTGTAATGCTGAGGAGAGTACCATCTTATAAAGCATGTGTGCTGTATTCCTGTAAATGGTTTTCAACACAATTTTGTTAAGTCGGGTTGCTGACCTGTTTTTGCTCTCTTCAGTCATCACCTAGAATTTTATCACGATAATCAAATATTTCATGCTTGCCACTTCAAAAGGGATGAACTGTATCTCTTAAGGAATATATTTTAACTTCTCATGTCTGTTTTGGTTCTTCCGGTGTAAAACTGGGTCAGTGTTAGTTAAACTAGTTTATCTTGTTCTCTGTATACTTGAATACCAAACCAGGCTGAGAGCACTCACTTGGTGTGCAGGTTCACTCACAGCCATTTTATAGGCACCTGGACTTGAGACACATCCTTTCAACATTGTTGCAATCCGTTCTGTGGGTGGACAGATGGATGGGACAAAGAAATGTATGGGCTGACTACTGCCTGAGAGCACAGGGGTAGCTGCTCCGAGGCCAGCAGGGAAACTCCCGGTTTGGGGCATATAGTGCTTCTCAGGGCATTTGTGTGAGAGAAGAGGGGTACCCTGGTGGTGCAGAGGCTGCTGCCCTGCAAGGCACTGGCAAGTGAGCAGATGGGATGCACTGCTCTTGAGATGCTTGTTTTTATTCCTCTAATTAGTACATAAGGTTAATTTACTCTTGAGTACGCTTAAGAGGGAGGCTCAGGCCCAGCAGCGGACTGCTGCCTGCTGGAGAAGGTGTGGGGGGGTTGTTTTGTTTTGTTTTAAGCAGCTAAGTGTGGTATGCGTTGTTCCCTGGTGGAAGGACAGAAACTTCTTCATAGCTCTTGTTGTAAAAAGCTATGGGCTATGGGTCAGCCCATAAATGTTATTAATTTCATATGGAGCGGCTAAACTTCCTGCTGACTTAGGTAATGTACCCACTGAGCTTGGATAAAAGGTTAGAGATGGCAATTATGGAAAAATCCTTTTCCATTAAGCTTTTGTAAGCTTAACCAAGCCACTGTCAATAATTACTCTTTTTTCCCCCTGCTATTGTGGACTGAATCTAATCCAGACTTGGTTTATTTAATTTTTTTTATTGCTTGAATGTGCACACTCAAGATACATGGAGAATATCAAGCTACACTGAGTACACACTGAGCAAATGCACTTGCTGAACATACCTGGTGTGTTAAGCAATGAATAGATTTACAGTAAGTTTGTAAGTGGTCATAATTGGGCTGTAAAAGTGTGTGCTCTTGCGCTTTTATTTCTGTTTGTCTCTTAAGTTGAACAAGGCATCTTGCAGAGTGACATTGGGCTGGAGGAGGGGGTTCAACCAGAAGGGCTAGAAATAGCAGCTGTTTGTTTATTCCTAGGATTTTTATTCTCTCTCCTTTCTTCTCCCTTTCTTAGGGATAGTCTTATGTATTCCACCCACTCTCATTCCCTTCTGGTGAATGTGTGTGGATGTGCTCCAGGACCATATGTGCTCATAGATATATACTTCAAAGGAAATTCTAGACTGCCTAGAGAAGCTCTTTGAGTTTAGATGAGCCCTGAATTTGCCGACTGCTACAGCATTTCTTTTGAAGAACCACATGGCAGTGCTGCTGTTTCTTTCCTTCAGCACCTTTACACACTGATGAACACACTGATCCCCCAAAGCAAGCGAGCTGCTGATATGCATACTGCATATGAACTTAAGCAAGCTGAATTTCACTTCAAGGCATCGGCTCAGCTGGGCTTTTTGGTGGCTAGCTGACATGCTTTAGATTACATGATGTATTCGCCCAGCAGTGAAGATAGCATGAGGTTGTTTCTTTTTTCCCCCCTCCATGCACAATGATTTCTTCAAAGAAGATTTTCCCAAGTGGTTTTCTGGAAAGGCGGGAACTTGGCTCAGCTGATTCAGAGGCACTGTCTTACCAAGTTATTGCACAGACCAAAAGGACCTTGTCTGCTTTGCTGGGGCTATTGTTTGCTAAATGCCTGCTTTCTGTTTGACAAATCTCTGCAGATTCTTGGTGCTTCCATATGATTTGTATCATGTTAAACTGAATATGCTAAAAGTACTCTTGGTTGGGGAATGGGGGGCATCTGGTGCAGATTTTGGCATCCATTTCCTTCCAAAAACTGGAATTGCACAATAGATGCTACATTCCAGCTGGAGCAGCTGTTGAGCCTGCACTGTATTCAAGTTAAATGTTTGCCAGGAGTTGTCCATTATATTTTCCAACATGAAGCATTGACCTTTCCTATGAAGGCATGTATTTCAAAAAGTCTTCCTACCTATTTTTACAAATATTTGGTCTGCCACTCTTAAATAATGAGTGATTGTACCTGGCAGATGCTTCCAAGGACATTTATATAGCATCTTTCACTCTTTATGTGCTCTAATTCATGGTGCTGAACTTTGTTAACTTGTTTTTGTACAAGCAAGCTTCATATCCCAGAGAGGCTGATCCTGTTGGTAGCTAGCTGAAGGTAAGGGAAGGAAAATGGTTTGTTTTTCACAGGTGTTGCTGTGCATTCATGCATTCCCTTCTTCAGACTTCACACTTTGGTCAGCCATGAAATACAGCATGTGAGGGTGTATATGGAAACTGTCAGCTAAAAATCCACTCTCTGAATGTATGGAATTGGTCGTATTAAGGATGAACAGTCTTGCTTGCTGTCATCCTAAGGCAGCAGCATGAAATTGCCTTTAGAGGCTTGAAAACAGCAAGAGAAAATTACTTCTCCCCCTCACCCTACCTTTGGAAGAGAATGTTCTTGTTAGCCAGCCTGCTTGTAGGGGTGCAACTCCCTGAGATTATCTGCTGGTGTGCTGGGGGGGCTTCTCACCTCCCCAGCCACGTATTGTTTTCCTATTATCCGCAGCTGGTGGAGTGTTTGTGTTCACAGGATCATTTGTTTACAAATGATATCTTTTCTCCTGAGACTACATCTTCTGATGCTGATCAATGGCTCAGTTACTTTTAATAAAGCTGAGGCAGTCAGACACAGGAATTCTTTTGAAGCTGTTGAGGTCTCGTCTGAGTCATATAATACCTTAAATGAAAACAGAGCAAATAGAAAACATAGAAGCGAATGACAGGTGTTGGCAGGAGGGATGTTTAGGAAGTTTATAGCTTTCATGGCCTTCTTTTCTGCTCAGGGCAGATCATTGTTCTGCATTTAAGCACAGACAAGCTGCAAATGAGAAGATGGTGGAGAAAAATTGGTAGTGGTGGCATGATGGGAGGTGGGTAATGGATCTGAACTAACACATCTTCCTTTCTCAGCGCAGGCAAAGCTCTGGTGGACCAACTTCAGCATTTGGTGCTGATGCCCTTGGCCAGGAGGGTGGTCACAGGACAGGGCTGGCTGAAGCCCAGGACTCAGCAGTCCAGCTTCCCACGAGGAAGAATCTCCTAGGGTGTCCAGTAATCATTAGCTCCGAGATGCTCAGGCAGGCATTGAGTGTTTTTGGGATGTGTTTGGAAGCAGACTCGGTAGTCTGTAATAGACATCCCCACAGGTTTTGGTCTCCCCCAACCTTCCTACCTGTGAGTGTCCATAGGACAATTTAAGTCATTTGCCAATTCAGGCTGCACACAGACTTAGGTCAAACTAGTAAAGCACTGGTGCTTTTCTGCATATTTAGTGAAAGGGCATCTTCGGATATTACATGTAACCTTTTCTTTCGTAGAAAGATATGGATACATAGGTGGTGAATGCTGAGTGAAGACATCCCTACTATTCACTTTTCCAATAATATGGAACTTAAAGGCAATATACTTCTAGCCTTTAAAACTCTAAGTGTTTCTGATAACATTTGGGGACAAATTGGTGTGGGCTTTATTTACTGAGATCACAAATCACAGAATGGTTGGGGTTTGGAAGGGACCTCTGAAGGTTGTCTTGTCCAACTCTCCTGCTCAAGTAGCTCCTCCAAAAACTAGCTATCTAGGACTATGTCTAGACAGGTTTTGAACATCTCAAAGGATGGAGACTATACAATTTTTCTGGGCAGCCTATGCCTGTGTTAGTCATCTTCACAGTAAAAAAGTATCTCCTGATGTTCAGAAGAAAGCTCCCGTGTTTCAGTTGTGCCCATTGCATCTGGTCCAGTCACTAGATACCACTTTAAAGCACCAGGCTCCATATTGCTTATGCTCTCTCTTCAGGTATTTATATATATTGACAAGATCGCCCATGAGCTTTCTCTTCTCCAGACTGAACAGTCACTGTTCTGTCAGGCTTTCTTCACCGGAGAGGTGCTCCAGTCCCTTAATGTATTTTTGGCCCTTTGTTGAACTCTCTCCAGTATGTCCATGTCTCTCTCGTACTCAGGAGCCCATGACTGATGTAATACTTCAGGTGCAGCCTCACCTCCTCAACCTACTGGTAACACTCCATCTAATGCAGCCTAGGACACCACTGGCCTTCTTTCCAGCAAGAGCATGTCACTGGCTCATGTTGAAACTGGTGTCCACCAAGATGCCCAGCTCCTTTTTTGCCAAACTGCTTTCCAACTGGATGGCCCTCAGCATATACTGTTGGTCTGGGGTTGTTCTCCCTAGGGCAGGACTTTGTACTTCTCATTGTTGAAGTTCATGAGATTCCTGTTGGCCCATTTCTCCAGTCAGTCATGGTCTCTCTGTATGGCAGTATGACCCTCTAGTGTATCAGTCACCTCCTCTTGGTTGTGTGTCACCAGCAAGCTTGCTGAGGGTGCACTTTGCCCCATCATCCAGATGATGGATGATGATGTTGAACAGGAGTGGGCCCAGTATTGACCTCTGAAGTACACCACTAGTCCCTGGCTTGAACTTTGCACTGCTGATGGGTATGAGTTTTCCAGTGGCACGGTCTGAGCAGCAAGGAGATGGGATTAAAAAGTCCCTTGAGTGGCTGCTGTTGGGAGCTAAAGGAAGCTTGTGTGAGCAAGGTGCGGAGGCACTGGGAAACGTGTGACAGTGTTTGCAAGAGGTTTTGCTTGACAGGTGTGGAGGGGAGTTTTCAGAGGGAGATGTGTGTTTGTCTTGTAAGTCAATGCCAATTAACTTACATCTTTATCATTAGTCTTAAAAATAGCTTATCCCCAGCTTAAATCCCCAGTTTCTGGAGTCTAATGACAGAGAGAATGTCAGCATTTTCTTAAAGAATTCGTTGTTCCTTCGATTAACTTAAGGTAGAGTGATTTAAATATAAATGCTTTAAAATGAAAGGTAAAAAAAAACATGCCTTATATGCCAGCAGTGGACTTGAGGCCATCAATAAGGTCAGGGCCTGGACAGCTTTGCAGCCTGTGTAGCCAGGTGTCTGGGTGTCCCAGGTACTGTGGGACTGTGTGCACATCATGATGATGAAGCCTTGCTGCTGGCAGGGCACATGCATTATGTTGAAGCATGTGTCAAACTGGTGGAGTTACCTCCAAGAGACTTTAATATGCTTGTAGTTGTCCTTTGTCTGCAGAAGTAGCTTTCAGCCTGAGTGCTCTTCCTCTTTCCTTATGGGGAAGGGTGGAGTTCAGTGGTTTCCATTCTGCCTCCAGTTCCTCGTGCCTCTCTCCCTCATTCTCTGCAGCTGGTGGGTGCTGCTTCCTCCCCAGCTGATTCAGCTTCTGGCAGGGCTGTGCTTTGTGCTAGACCTGTGAGATGTTTTGATTTGGGGGCGATTTGTTTGGGTTTTTTTAAAGAACACAGTGCTCTTTTGGAGGTTTTATTTTTAAACTCCATGTGTGAACGCACACCCAGCTTGTCTGTGGTTAGGTAAGCAGCTGAACTAGCACAGGGGAAAGGTGTGGTAGTTCTCCTTGCAGGCAGGGAGGCATGGGGGTGGCAGCAGAGGGAAGGAGGCAGCTCCCCAAACCAGCTTTGCTGCCAGAGGATTGTCAAGGTGCAGTGGCATCCTTCTCCAGGTGCTTGCTGGGCCTTCCACCCCTCCCCAAAGTTGCAGACCACTTGCTAAAAGCTGGTAAAAGAGCCCAGTGGACCTCCTTGGGAACCAGTGGGACTTTTACCCCAACTTCTTGGTGGCAGGGCTGCAGGCACAGACCCATAGCTGGGGACATTTTCCCATGGGTTGACAGCAGTGCTGAACCTCATGTCCCTTGTCCATCGTGTTCACACTGCTATAGCTAAATCACTCTAATCTTGTTCCTAGTCCAAAACAAAGTGATCGAGATTGGGCCATATCTAGAAATATAGTGAGTCTTCTCATGTGGAGTGAGTCACAAGATCAGTAGAAATGGTTGTGCTGTGGTGGAGCTGGAGAGGGGCCGAGGCTGAAAGTGCTTGTACGCTGAATGAGATTTGCAGTACCTGTGCCTGGGTTCCTCACCATTCCTCACCAGTAACTTCATTTTACTCTGTGCTGGAGCTGGGTTTATACATGAGCATTAGCTGTGTTGTAATTGCCTTGCTAAGGAACTTCTACTAGTACTAGTTCTTCCAGGCTCACCTATGTGAGGAATCTTGTCTGACAGCCAAAGAGAACCTAGCCCACATAAAAACCACCCATAACATCCTCTCCCAGCATCTGTTAGCTGTGTCCCAATTGGCTTGAAGGATCTGTGTACTCGGAGCTTGTGAGCAAAAGCTATGTGAACTTGCCAAAATTATGCCCTTGGCTGCAAAAAGAAGAGGCACATGGAGTCCAATTACTGGCTCTAAGCAGTTTAAAATAATGTTAAATATCTCCTGATTTTTAGATTTAATTAAAATTAAAGGCTGAATTGGCACAGCCACTTCTGGGTTCTCAGCGAGGGGTAGGAGTCTGCAGCAGAAAGCAAGGTTTAGGGGAGAAACTTTACAATGATTCCAGTAATGCTGGAAGACAGGGATCCAAAAGTATTTGGCCTAGCTCACTGTGCTGAACATGCTCCTGTTCATGGTTTTTGCTGCTTGTTCCCAAGTGACAATGACACATTCACTTAAGTCATGGGTGCAAAAATAAGATTTCAAAGCAGCTGATTATGAATCATACCAAAAACAACCCAGCCACCCTGTACTGGGAACATAAGAAAAATGTGGTTCAGCATTTACAGTCATGAGAGAAAAAGAAGTTCGGGGAAGTAACACACCTGGAGTAGCCTGCAAGTCATTGCGTATCGATACAACTTGACAAGAGTGATTTCTGTCAGCACATCAAACTATGTATTTTGCAGTAATTTTCCTTTGTTTGTACCAAAATTGCCTGGTCTGACTGACAGCTAGTTTGCTTGTTCATTCATGGGATAATCTGTTTTGTCTTCTGTGTCTGTATGAAGCTGAAAAAGAAAATTGCAGGTAGGCTTTTTGTAGGAAGACAGAGTCTTTCCTGCTCATCTCCATGTGTGAAAAGTTGCAAGCTGTGTTCAAGGGAGAAAAGAAAACCCATGTTCTGCTGCTGTTTCTGGAATATTCTTATAACAACTTTCTAATGAAGCTCTTGTAGTGCAGTGATGGAAGTCAATCCTAGAAGGCAAAAATTAATTTGGAGAATTCACACAGCTTCTTTAAAAGTCCGTTTACTTCCTTCATGTCCTACTCATTTAGCTTCTTAGACCTGTTTTTTTTTTTTCAGGATGGAAGAATTAACAATCATCTGAGTGTAATAAAAATTCTCCTAGCTTTTTGAACATTATTCTAAGTATGGGGCTATAACTGCAGTATTTACATTTTATATTGTGATAGTGTTTAAATTATTGCAAGGAACTGCAAAGCTATATTCTGCTTGGACCTTTTGTTCCAGAAAAGTAAAATAAGTTCTAAGTACTTGGGCTTTCCTGAATTATACTTTTTCTGAGAGAGACTGTAAATCTAATCCAACCTTGGAAATCCTGGCCTCTTTGCCAGGAGGACCAATGTGATCTTGAGCATTGCTTGGCCAAGTGCATTTAGGAAATTACATGACTGAAAGCTGCAAATCTATCTAATTATTTATCTCCAGATACATATGCTGAATTTTCACTTTTTCTTGCTGCATCACTTAAGTATGATCTAAAATATAACTTCTTCCATGAATCTTCCAATATTTCATGGGGTATTTTTTGTTTAAGCACAGTTCCTCCAAGTTACATTGTAAATAATTTCAGCTTTCAATTGAATTCCTCCATTTCAAAAGCTGTAGCGAAAGACAAAAACAATGTAAGTGCGTAGCTGTTCAAAAATCACAAGGTGAAAATAAAGCCATTTGAGAGGGCAAGGGGATGCTCCATGTGTATTGGGCTTAATGTTTCTTTTTTTTCCATGGGAAGCGAGTCATCTGAGTCATTACTCTGGAGATATTTGGGGCTGGCACAACTACTGCAAACCACAGTACCATTCACCAAAGCAAGTAGTGGTAAGGTGCTCAAATCCCACTCTGATCACTTCCTTCATCATTTTCTGATGGGCCTAAGCTACAGCTCTCACCACCCTAAGTGTAGGACAGATCCAAGTTTACTGGAGTTAACGAGAGAGTTTGTTTCTCCTCTCCTGGTTAAGTGGTGCAGGATGCCCAGTACTGGAAGTCCGTACTGCATGTGGGAAATGATGCATCCAGGCTGACCGAGGTGTTACTGCCGACTGACTTACTGTGCCCAAGGGCACCCCATCCCGGGGGGGCTAAGAGTGGCACCTTCGTGCAACAGATTTGTAACAGGGCTCCTGCTACACCCATATCCTCCAATTGGGGTGGGCCGAGGACACATTTAGGGGCCACAAGAAACAGAAACTTAGATGTCAGTTATTTTAAATAGCATGACCCACCCCTTATCCTTTTACCTTGTACTCCCTGTGTTCTCATGCCTTTGCTGCTCTTAGGCTACAGATCCTTAGGTTTGCTAAAACTGCTGTTGGTATCTTCAAGGCGGCTGGATCGCAGGGACTTGCCTTCACTGGACCAGACATGTCTCTGGTAGTTGCCTGGCTCGGTTTGAAATGTCAGTTGTAAGAAGCTTTTCACAAAAAAAAAAAAAAAAAGGAAAAGGAAAAGAAAAAAATTCTGGTAACAAGGCTCTGGAGCTGGATGCTGCTCATGCAAGAGCTCTGGAGCAATGAAAATAAGGTATTGCTTCTGGTTTGCTGTCTGCTTAAATTAACCAATAATATACCAATCTAGTGAGGGCTTCTGGGGTCGTGTGGTCAGATTATCAGTAAATTTGGCTCCTGTGTTAGATAGATTAGTAGAAATCAGAATTGGAATAGAAGCAGCAGATAATAGAAATATAATGAACCAGAGAGGAGACAGCATGTCTTCTGTAAAGGGAATTTGTTTCTTGTGATCCTGCACAAGTTTTGGAGCTACTATATGGATACAGCAGATCTAGTTGATACTTTGAAAAAAACTTTGAAAATAAATGTACAAGCTATATTTCACAGAAATATTTTAGAACCACAGTTATTAGGAAATGAAAGAAAAAGTGCTAAGTGGATAAAAGTAGGAAACAAAGAAATGGAATACCTGCTTAGCATCCCTGTTCTGTAGCAGCTAGTGCTGGCATGAGTCCTCAAGGATCTGTGCTGTTGTTGGAGCTGTTCAACATATTAATCAATGATCTGATCTTAAGTAGATGACAGAACTTGTAGAGGATACCAAAATTATTTACAATAATCTGACCTGAAGCTGCCTGAAATTACTTGCAGAGACTCTTTAAACACAGAGCTGGAAATACGGGCAAATGAAATTCAGTGTCAAGGAATGCAAAATAATACATGGAGGGGGATAAGAAATAATCTGCTTCTTCTGAAGGGGAAAAAGCCCCAACATACTACTGGGGGTGCAGAGGATAATTCTTTGTAAATGTCAGTTAAGTGTGTAGTGGTGCTCAGTAAAGTAAATAGAAAATAAGAAATACTGGGAGAGGCATAGAGAGCAAAATCAGAATTATCCTTGTGATTCTACAGATTTCATAAGCCTTTGCATCTTAAATACTCTGGAGAGTCCTCATCATCCCACCTGAAGTTTGGGGCAACTTTCCTTAGAAGAAAGACTCTTCAGTTGTGGGGGAAAAACCATGAGGGACAAAATACAATGTAATTTAAAAGTACAGACTAAGAACAATACAATTATGAGACAGCAACCTAAAGTCCAGTTCCCTCTTCTACCCCTCCTCCTGTTCAATGCAAAACTAAGTCATGGAATTGCTGCAAAAATCTTTTAGTTGTCAGTGATATAGAGAAGAGATTAGGCACATACACAGAAAAATAAGACTTTAGATAACTTTAAAGCCTTGAAACAACTTTCAACTTAGAAAGTCCAGAAACTCATTTTTCTAAGGAATTTGGGAGGATGTTTGGGATAAAAAATGAATAGTCTTCAGTGGCTGCTGCTGGCCACTGTTAAAATGTGATTCATTTTCCCTGACTGTCTTCAACAAGACACTTAATTTCTAGCTCTGTACATTTTTTTACAGAAAACTCTATCATCAGGGGACATGGGAAAAAGGGAGGGTGATGTGATTCGTGTTAGCCTGTGATATGCACCTAAACTAGGGAAGCTGAATCGCCCCTGGGAGGGCTCAGTCTCCTTGAAAACAGAAATAACCTAATGACTAGTTTGGGCTGCTCTGCAGAAAGTGAGATGAAGGGTTTTGGACTAGAGGATGTTTTGTCTCTCTTATTAGGACAGCTCTCAGGTTTCCAAACAACACAAAAAGCTGGGCATCAAAGTAGATGGGAATCAGGGGCCTTAATTCAGAATGGCTTGGCACAATCACAGTGGGTATGTTGGGTTGTTTCTGAAATGTGTCTTGAGCTCCTTCAGCAATGGGTGGCAAGGGATGACTCTGGATGATCATGGGTGTGAAGACAGGCTCCAGGTTAAATGCATAGTTTTAGTAGTATCATCTTCTTTTGCTTCCAGACTTCTAACGGAGATGATGTTGTCTGATGAGTGGCTCATGGGCTCAAAGAACTGGAAACAAATCCTGCTGGAATAAGGGGCAAACACTGTTACAGATTAACATTTAAATATCTTTAATGAATGTAATTACATTTCCTGAATTACACCCTACACTTGACTGTACTTCTGTATTCTCCAGTGGTGCCCAAGAGAACAAAATGTGATTAATTTCATAAAAAGTTGCTATCTTTAAACTAGGTGCAATAATAAATAGCTCTGCTGTTCTGTGCTGGTGGTTCCAGAGCTGAGCACGGAGACATGGGTTCAGTGGCATGAGCCAGTGGAGGAGCCCACCGTGGAGCTCTAAGGCAGTGGGCACATGAGGGAGCTGGAGGAGGTCAGAGAGAAATTTGCCTTGTGCTTGGGGCAGGTTAATTGGGTGTATGTCATCCACGAGGGCAGCTCACCTGATGTGATAACTTAAACATACGTCTGATAGTGGAGATTGCTTGCAGTGATAATAGATAAAGTAATCTGCTTTATTAAGGGCCTTAAATTGGTACAGCATCTCTGTACAGGAGACTAGTTCCAAAGTAATGAAGCTCATCTATCTACCAGTGCAAACATCTCTTTTGTGGTGCTTTACTGCCAGATGTAACAGGGGATAATTAATCTTCTTTTCTGGTGTTCTAAGCAAGGTAGTAAAACAGGTAAACTCCCTGGCTCAAATTTAAAAAGGGTGAATATCAATATATATTTTTTTAATTGTGACTGCATCTCTACTTTTCTGGATAGAGACCTACAAATTGCATGCCTGTCTGGTTTTTAGGTTTGTATTTCTAAATCACCACCAGATGCTTTAAAAATGACATAACTATGGGGTGAGTGTGATCCCATGCTACAGGGTGTGAAAGCATTAGTCACCACGGGCATGCCTGCGGTGGAAGGCAGGATTCCTCTACCAGCCCACGTCACAACTGGTGGCCCAACATACCCAGGGTTCTGTTTTTTCTTGCCTCTATCACTAACTCTCTACAAACCCCTTACAAAAAAAATTCACCTATCGCCTATTAGGACTTCCTAATTATCCTCATTTTATATGCCAGTTAATCAGGAAAGAAATTAAGAGCATGCTGTTACCCAAAATTTTAATTGAACTGTTTAAATAGCAGTGATGTTGGGGAGGATTTAAGATACAATATGCAAAAGGAAAAGTTGTGGGTTTTTTTTTTTAAAAAATGCACCTAATCATATATCACTCCCATAACGAGGACCAGGTAACTCTATGATACAGCTATTTCAAGAGTGATTGAATAAAAAAACTACTGAAGAACCCATAGGAAAAGAGAGTTGGGAGATTCACTACTTTTGAATTGCTGTCACAAACAGTCTCACGTTGAAATACTCTGTAGTACAAATGTCATAGATATGTCCCCTGTCAGCTGGCTTTTCACTGGAAATTGAAACATTGAAACCTTCTCATGATTCAATTTGTAGTGCAGCTGGGTGACCTGAGAACAATTCACAAGAAAAAGTAAACCTTTTATGACAGGTATTTTCCAGTAAGTTACCAAAATTCAGTGTTACAAGCCTGTTCTGCACAGTTTTCCAGGGTTACTTCCTGTTTTCATATGCACATTCCCCTACTTTAAAAAGAGCCCCCTTTTTAATTTCTGTGGAGTTTTGAATGTATTTTTATGTATATTTATTTTTATTTGTTTATTACAGACCCTGTGATGTAAGAACCTTTATGCTGTATTTGCAAGTAGGCATTTATTGCTCCTGCTGCCACTGATGCAAAATGACTGACACTTTGAAATGGGGGCCGTGGGAGGTTTAGGTGGAAGCAAGTCTGAAATATTCCTGCAAGAAAAGGCAATCTAACCTTTTTAATAGACAGATTCTTGACACATCATGAAAAAGCCAATCTTTGTACTTGGGGAATCATTTTTGAACACTGATAACCAATCAGCTTAGCAGCATTAAGGAAAAACTTCCTTCTCTGCCCCTTTTGGATGCATGAAAAAGGCATTTCAGATGAGTATAACTTCCGTGTGCAATTAGGTGGAGGATTGGCTGCTTGTGATTTTTGAATCATTCGGGAAAGTAACACCTGCTTGGCTTCTAAAATTATACCTTCATGATAGCACCACCTAGTAATTACTATTCTGAGTCATCAGCTAATTCTCATTACCATTTCACAGTAGCAGTATAATTAAAAATCCTGTGCCATATTCCAGAAAGGATCAAGCTTGGAAGCAAAAGACATGACTTTGGAGAAGTTAGTTGCAGTATATAACTATACTATGTCTGTTGAATGTTTTCTGAATGCTTCTCAAATATTCCTGAGCTAAAGTCACATTTTCATTTTTCCTGGTTTATCTCAAATATGAGTAAACACTGCGAGGGAAGGAAGATCGGACAAGCAAAGACTGTCCATCCAAAAAGCGGGCTCTTGTTTTGGCTCTGGAAGAGGTTGGGGTCAGGTCTTGATGGAAACAAGCTCTCACACTTGTTGCTTTGAAGGTCAGAGGGGACCTATGGAAGCAGTTGATCTCTGACCTAACGAGAGGCTGACTGGAAAAAAACATGGGAAGAATCAAAGTCTGTCATGGTAATTCTGAGGCACTTTATATTCTTTCCTCAGTTCAGATACAGGTGAGCCCATAATGTTGCCCTAATGTTTTTTCTGTGAAGAAAATTGACTCTGGAGTAGACAGTGGTCCTTTCTCAAGGATCTCATCTACAAGCTGTAGGTGTGCTTGAACTTGGGGAGTACCTTCAGCCTAAACTTGGCAGCTGATTGCATGCGGCACTAATCCACCCCATCAGTCTGTCCTTTCTATTTCCTCTCTCCCTCCCTCCCTTCCTTCCCTGATGCAAAAGACATTTCTGTATGCGAAGAGAAAGAGCTCTGATGGGTAGAAGAAAGTAGGGGAGCTGGTGGTTTAGTTTCTTCTTTGGGAGATGAAAGACTGAACTTGGAAATTCTGCTCTGACTGAGGTAAAGCAGAGATGGTTTACATGAAGATCCCCTGGTTTGATGGCTCAAAGCCCCAGGAACCTGAGAAACTTTTTATCAGTCTTATAAAATATGCCAAGTTCCTAAGAACAGCTTCAATTCAGTGGATTGGTGTTCTCTGATCAAATCAGCTGTAAGAAAAAGACTCATCATCTCTAAGCTGAGACTTACAATGGTCGTCACCTCCTTATCATCCTCACTTTACCTTCTCTTGGCTTAAACGGATTGGTTATAGTGTCTGTTTTTAAGTCCAGTTCTTGTAAAGAGCCTGTCTCTCCCATTTAAACTCTTACCAATTTAATGCCATTAGATGCAAGCACTTGATATCAGAAGCAGATACATTCTAGGAAGTCTGATGTTAAATGACATAATTTCATCTCACGATGTAAACATGGAGCTTTGATTCTGTGTGTGTTGAAGTAGCACATTTGCTCTCTCTCTCCACTTCCCTGGAGTGATTGTGCTAGCAGGCGAACTACCATGACTCTAATGATCTTTTACATTACTGTGTTTCAAATTACATTTCAACACTGTGAACTAAATTTTGGGTCTGCTTTCTTGTAATCTTGTCTGGTTACAGTAATAATGGTGCTGTTCAGTGGAGTGTATTGTATCTTGTGATCCACATCATCATATCTTTGAACTTAACTTGTCCTTTTGTTCAGGTCACATGAAAATTGATGCAATAATGGATTTATACCAGCATTGCCTTTCCTAAATAGAAATTCCACATTCCTGGAAGACTTTTGCTTCAGGTATAAAGACTAGGGGAGCTGGTATACCCAGGATTAAATAATAGTGGTTGAGAATTATGAGCTATTTAATCTGCTTTGTTAATTTGAGTGTCATCTGTTTTTTAAATAGAACTGTTTACTTATAACAGCTTAGTTATAAGATGCTTAGTTTGCTGAAAGACACTCTGTTCTTTCTTTAACGAAATTTATCAGGCTGGGGACATTTTCTGGGTATGACTATAGGTCTGATATTCACAAAGCTATATTGACTGTTTTCCTGAGGATTCTGTACCTTAATTCTGTATGTTCTTCATTTTCTGTGAATGTTTAGGTTCTATTACTCAAGATCAGTGTCTTAAATGGCCTGCCATTTCCACAGGGAACTTATTCTCAGTCCCTAAATATTGCTAAAACACTTCATTCTTTGTCCTCTAAAACGTTCCTATAATGTGGTATTTAGCCAGTCTTCAACCTCAGCGGCTCCTTGGCCCAGACTTCTAAAACTTGTGGAAGCAAAGGGCTGACATGTTCAGGCTGACATGTCAAGGGCTAAAATGTTCCAGCTGACAGCTCAACATTTTATCTTTAACTAATGCTGTATAATGTCTTCTATGACTTTC
The DNA here is from genome assembly GCA_013399855.1 of Oxyruncus cristatus. NCBI lineage: Eukaryota > Metazoa > Chordata > Aves > Passeriformes > Cotingidae > Oxyruncus > Oxyruncus cristatus. The sequence continues at coordinate 997,000 of VXAY01002649.1, forward strand.
TCAGAAAATCGTACCTGCTGGCTTCCAAAACCCAGGTGAAATACTGCTGTGGCACATTGAGGGGGTGACAGAGTATCTGTTTCAGTATGCTGGAAAGCCTCAGGTTTTCCAGCAGAGGAATGGTGACTGGGAAGCCACTGCTGAAGTTGGGGCACCTGAGCCAGATATGCCAAGCAACCCATGCTGTGTTAATGGCAGCTTTTGGGAACATTTGCTTCTCCATTTTTCTGAAAGGTGTCTAATGAGAATACAATGGTGACCTAGTCACAGTCAGGGTGGCGTGATTTGCTTGTAATTTCTACTGATACCTACAATTCAGCCATAGTTTAATCTTACAGATATGGCTTGCTTTAACTTAATTTGAGGGTAATATCTTACAATGGTGAGGTATATTTATGAAGCGAGTTCTTTGAAGCTCTTTCCTCCTGCTCTTAGCATCACTTAGTCTTGTTGAATGCCTTTTATCTTGAAGCGGATTTCAGCTAGCCATAAAGAAACCTGAATAGTGGTGCTATTTCAGTTGGCTCTGTGATATTTTGCTCTTGCATATTGACTTTGCTGTTCTGCTTCCTATTCTATTTGAGCCTTAATGTTCTTGCACTGCTAATAGCTGTTTGTTTCATTTAGTGATGTGTGTGCTGCAGAGGAGAGAGGAACAGAGTAGAAACTAGGTACCCACCCATATATATATATATTTTAGAAAGTTAACAATTTTTCCAACAGTATCAGAAAGGTGCTTCTTACATAAAATGTTTGTGGTCTGTTAACATAGCACAGGATCTTCCTGATCCCCACTCCCTCTGTGGACATGTTCATCTCTTTTCTGTTTTGTTTACATGCTTGGCAATTTTGAGCAAAGCCAAAGGAAGGAAAAAGAAAGATGAGCCCTTACCAGAGCAGTGGGAAGAGAAATTGCAGGCTGGGAAAGGAGTTTGTGTTTTGGGGAGGGATGGAGGGAGCTAGGAGGTGGCTGTGCTCTCTCCAGTCTGGAGGAAACATGGGAGCTGCTGCTTGTGCTACCTCTGCTGATTTTTCTCATCAGGTAGAAAAACAGCTCGGATTTTTCAGTATGCTCCATCAAGGTTTTGTTGCAGCACTTTATTTCAATACCTTATTCAGTCTCTTCAGTTTCTTAACAGAGGTACAGCTGGGCCCTTCCCTATAACAGTCAGAGGACTAGAGTATGTCCCTCTCTCTCCCACTTTGACCCCCAAATCTTCCTGCATTTCAGATAGAAAGTACTCCATGGCAACATGCATATTTTTGCGAAACCCGTGATGGACATCTTATAAGTAAGAGCTCTCTCAATTTGCACCGTACTTCTTTAGTGAGAGAACTGGGACAAGTAGTTATTTCTCCTCCTTTCCTGCAGAACAATCACTTTCTCTTACACCTTTCTGCATGAATGAGTTTCTTCTCCACTGATGAAGGTGTCCTTTGAAGTAAGTAGTAGTTTGCAAGGAAAAATCCTTATCAATATGAAGAGGCCAAGGTGTGTGTGTGTGTGTGTATACATATATATATATATCAAATCCTACTATAGAAGAGAAAGTTATATTATAAAAGAAATACCATCTCAGTAGTCATAGCTTCAAGAGATGTTGGGTATTATTACTGTTGTCCTTTCTTCTCAGAAGCACTTCCTGCAATGAGTTGTCCAGGCTTTTGGACACAGCTCATGTGACTAACAGTTATATTTTATTTTTAGCTTTGGCTGACATAGTTACTAGGAATCCTTGCATATTAAACCACTACAAGATGGGTTTTTTTAAATGACTGCTCTGCTATGTATGTACCAGTTCTATAGGAAGACAGACTGAACTGGGACAGAGGTGAATGAAGTTCCAGTCACATTTCAAACTTCACATCATTTGGGGTCTTGAGATATAACTGTATCTTAAGCTTTTGAAAGTATCTTTACCTTTTAAAAAGGTAAAAAATCACCTTTTTACTCATCATCCTCAGGAGAATGCCTCCTTCTTCTGTTGCTCTCAGTGCTTGCATGGCCAGAGGCAACTGAAATAATTTTACATTTTTATATTAATTTATATTTTACATTAAAATATAAACAACTTTTCAGTTTTGTCTTTTTTTTTTCTTTTAAATCTCTCTTTTCAGGTACCAGTTAGCAACGTGGGGTAGAGGAACGGGCACAGCTGATATAGAAGCATACATTAGCATAGGTGGGAATTTCTTGAGCAATGCTCGTTGCTTAAAAAGACTAAACGTATAGCTACTCCTTAAGACACAGCACTTGATACCTGTTAGAGCCTTTCTTTAGAAGGACTGCAATTTTTTTGCTGCCCTTCCTCATAAAGCTATTTTTCTAATAAGATTGTTTTCTGAAGGGTAGAAGTGAGAATCAGAGAAGAACTAAATGGTAGGCATCAGTCACTGTAAATGGAAGAGTTACCTGGAATCTAAAAGAGAAATCCAGCCTGCTGCATCTCTGTCCCTGAGAAGAAGTAGTTCAGTGGGTCTCTGTCCTATTAACATGGTGGTAAAATTTGTAAAAATTATTTTCTACTGCTTCCTTCATGTTGGAAAGCGAGTCTTGAGTTTTAGCCCAAATTATATCTATTTTTTGTCCCCATTGCCTCCTATGAAAAAGCAGTTTGTTTCCTTTCTTCCCATTCTTCCATATCAAATCATTTGAGAGTTCAGGTGCTTCTCAGCTTGGCCCTGGTGGGCTCGGGATTAAAATCTCAACAATTCTGGATGCCCTGATGCTTTTCAGAGTATATTTTTTCCATGGGAAACAGGAGTCCTGCAAGAAGTGTCTCTGAAAATGTGGAGATGTTCAGCTGGTCCTTTGGCACCAGTGATGCAAGAATTGGTTGGCAGAGGATCCTGCTTTTTGGAAGACATACAGAAAGGATCAGAGAGGTGGAGTTTTGCTCCTGGGATGGGGGAAATGTTGATTAAAGCTGAAAAGATGCAAGAGATGATGATGAAACAAATCATATTTTTGCGAATATAGGCAAGACTTCTGGAGTCTACATTAGCCAAACAGCCTGATACCTGAGGTGTTTGAGCAGGTCTTTTCTGAGATACCTCAAAAGGGCTTGATCATCAGAAGAAGATGCTCATGCAACCTCTGAAGATGCTGCCCTCAGCTGTCAAATCAAAAGATTATTTGATCTCTGTGAAAAAAGTCCAATGCCCACTTTGTGTTTCGACTTGTGCATGTACCGGGCAAAAAAGGAATCGGCACTACCAGTAGTTGGAAACTGACCCCCGGCCCTGTGTGCCAGCCTGCTGAAACCCGTGTTCACCACCTCTGGAGTAGTGCCTGCTTGTGTTTGCAGTGGTTTCTGGTCCCACTACCCCAGGATGCACCTTCTGAGGTCTCCAGTGTGAAAGGCTGAGCAGTGCTGTTGACTCGAATGCATTCTTCTTGGTTTTATGCATTAATAATAGAATCTTTCTCAGGATCCTTTACGGTTGTATATGGATGCTTTAAGCGTTAAAAAATATAACATTGTAACCCTGTGCCAGTGAGGACTGCTAGTCTCACTTTAGAGATGTAGCAAACAATGTGGTCCAGCCCTGGTTCCTCTGGGAGCTTGTATGTCACAGCCCAAATCATCCCCATGTCTGGACCTTGGCCCCCAGGGGTCTGATCTGTGGAGGGAAGAATCAAGTATGAAGGTGGCTGAGGGAGTAACTGGGGGATAAGAAGGAGAAACGGTTATGGCTGTGTCACCACGATGCTGTGCCAGCAGCTGCCTCAGCTCCCTGCTGCGACTCGTCCGGGAGAGATGCCAGTGGGTGCCTAGCCCAGCGCTGACAAGCAACTGCTTATCTTTCATGCTCTCCTCATCTGTCCTCACATGAAGCATTATCCACTGTACCACTGGTGCTGGGCAGCTGCTCTCTGGCACACCCAAGGTGGTGGTTTGCTTCCAGGGTTGTTGCGATGGCCAAAATCTGGCTTCCCTAGGGCATGCAGCCCAGGCAGGTTGTCATGTCCATCCCCTCCCTTTTTTATTCCATTGAACAATGTAAGCTGTAGTTTTAGTTTTGGACTATCTCGGAACTGGCAGCCCTTCTCACAGACTGACTGGTCCAGGGTCGTGAAAGGTTTGTTGGTGTCCTGCAATCCTGGCACCCTTTTAAGCTGGGAAATCATATGGCTCATTTTTTGCAGGAAAAAGATTGATGTTCTTCAAGGTTTGGCTCTGTAATGGGTATTGGTTCCTGAAAGAAATGCAGAAGCAGACCACATTTTATCCTGTAGCAGAAAAAAGGTCCCTGGACCTCTTTCTGTACTTGGTCATATAAACCGTATCCCGTGATAAAATAAAGGCCCTGGGCTTCCTGAGTGTCAACTTGAGTTTTAATTTATTTTCCAAAATAAATTAAAAATTCTGGAATGTGTGTGTTTTGTAGTACTTTCTTCAAGATCACCTGCTGACTACATCTACACCAGCTTCCGGAAAAATCTAACTTGAGCTTACTTCTCATATGTTCGGGCTACCTCATTACTGCAGGGAGCCACCTGAGAAATGTGTTAATGGCCATATGCCAACACACTCAGCTCTATAAAAACCGCTGAGATGAACCTGCTCCAACTGCTGAAAGCCAGAAACAACTACCCTCTTGTCTACACCAGGAAAATACAACTTGTTAATTTGCCATCGGCCAGCAGCTGCTCTTGGGCTGGCAATGGTGGAACTGGTAAACGGAGCTCAGGCATATTTAACACTGTAATAAAACATAATTTAGAATTACAGAGCAGACTGGTAATGCTGCCTATTATCAAGGTTGTTTGACACTTCCCATTATAAGACTATTTTCAGCCTCTTACAAGTTTGCCAAATTTCAACAGCTTGCACTGAGATTTCTTTAACTCGGTGTCTGCCTTTTGCTGAATATTCTGTTATTATTGTTTAAAGTGAAAAAACAGCATTTAGCCAGAGCAACTCAGCTGTTTCTAAGAAAGAGGACTGAGAAAATATCTTGTTAGTTCTATTAAATTTACGTAACCTTTTCTTTTAACAACTCAGAGGAAGGATTTAGCAAGACAGGGTAGCCACTGTCAGAGATGGTTGTACTTTTTCTATGAAAATTGAACAAAATAGGCTGAAGTGCAAGTCTTCAAAACATTTCGGTTAATACCAGCTAGCAGGTCTTTAATTCACAGCAGCTACTTTGCCCACAGAGGTGATGTGGGGACCGTGCAAGTCTGGCTCCTCACAGCAGGGAAGCTGGTTCCTACCCAGTCCCAGGAAACTGGTCTGCATGCGGGCTTTTGGAATATAATGGTGCCCGTCTTTCCCGTGGCTCTTGAATGAGCCTGGGTTATACAGAGGAGGGGACTGAAAGATTTAAATGGGGCAGAATGCAACAGTGTCTGAAAGAGCAATTTCTGTGTGCTTTGGGGATCTTTAAGATGTGTGTAATAGGCATGTGTAATATAGGTAGGGGTCTTTATAGGTAATAGATGTGTAGACACCTATACATTGCTCACAGTATCTATTAGCTTAATAAATTCATTGTAATTCTTGTCTGTTTAACTACAAAATGCAAGCCAAAAATCAAATTTGTTAGTAGTCCTTCTCAATAGCTTCTCTGTTTTGTTTTTTTTTCTGGATATAATGGCAGAAATCAGATTCCTTATCATAGAACACTAAAGGCAATCAAAATTGAATTACTTTTGCTCTTGTTCATTGTAGGGTTTTCCCCAGTAACATGTGGCTCTTATTCTTTGCTTTTCTATGAAGAAACTGTTGAAGTTGAGTGCTAATCCTGCCTGAGTATTACTGCAGATGCTGGTGAGATTTCAATCCATCCCTATAGCGACCAGCGGCTGGAGGGGGAAGAGAAGGCAAAACAACTAAGCACCTTTAGCATCTCTGGGTTGACATACAAGCATTAATTTTAACTACATATCTACAGCTGCAAATGTTTAGGCAGCCAAAAGCCTAAACCAAAGGGCTCAGAGAATCATGAAATCAATTATACTATTTATTTTCAGGCAAACTGGGTTATGGTGGCATTCAACTATTCAAACTCATGAACTTTCAGTTGGTGATGGGGCGTGGCTGGAGGAAGACTGCACTTAAATTTAAAAATAACATTTGAAAATTTAATTAAAACTCATACCTTCATTATGCACCGTCTTGGTGCATAATGATATCAGGTTAAGACACTTTAAACCTAAGGCAATTTTGTATTTTTATAGTCACTCTTTAACAGTGTTTCTTCTGCTTCCCTGGTTAACATGAGAAGCCCACACAGGTAGAGGAAATTATGGGAGGAAAAAAAGCAAAACAGAATATAACTCAAAAGGTTGTCAAAACTATGTAGTTTAAAAGAAATGATGCAAAGTGTTTTATACTTTTTTTTTTTTTTTCTGATTGCCTGTTTTGTAAAACCATTCTCAGGCTGAAGATGGGTGAGAATCCTTTAATAACCCATCACTTAGAGTTGAATAGCAGCTGCGACAGGTGACCTTCCTTTTTTCACAAGTGCTCTATTAGTTCTCATTATCTTGCCCCTAGGTCACTTTCTGGGGCTTTTCAAGGCCTTTTCTTTTTAGCTCTGAAATAAACTGTATTTCTTTCCATCTGAAGATGAGCCTGTGACATTTTTTGGGAGAGTATGTCACTCACAAGAGATGCCTATGGAAGAATACCTTGCTTACTTTAGCAGAAGTGCTCTCCCTGAAGAGGAAGCTGAGGCAGGGGAGGAAGGGCAGTGGGAAGACATACCCTGAGACTGGCTGATTCAAATTGCTCAAGGCAGCAAAATCCTCAATTGTTACCAAATTCTGCTCCATATTTGAGGCTGGTGGTGGCACCTGCCCCACCTCGGCTAGTACGTTTTGTAGAACAGCTGAAATAGTGTGCTCCTCCTCTGGCTACTTCTGTGAAGCTCTTCCAGTGCTTCAGTTTTTCACCAAAGCTAATTCGTGAAATGACTGTTGGGGCTCTCCTGTCTAGCAAAGGTACTGCTCTGGTTTTCAGGTTTGTCTCCACACAGGTGCTGCTCAGGTCTCCACAACTTTGATTTCTGGGATTAAAAGAAGCAATTAAATCCTTTCTCCTATGGTGCATTAGCTAAGCTTGTGACATTCAGTGGGTTTATAGCTGACAAACAAGAGTCTTTTTTTAAAAGCCCTTGCATCAATATAATTTTTATTCCTGTGACTTGTTTTGTGGAACTTGGATCTTTGCAATGCTGGTAGATGGTAGTGATGAATAAATAATGAAATCTGTTAGTAAAATGCTGAATTTTGCTCTGATTTACTTGCAGATATTAGAAGTGGATATGAAACTGGGCAGAATTGATGTGGAAGGGGAGCAAGAAAGAGACAGCTTTTCATGGAGCAATGTGTTTCTTTAAAGTATACTGAAATGTTATACTGCAGTATTGTGATCAGGGTAGTTTAAGAGTGTCTGTATTTCATGCTTTAATAGCAACCTTGTCTTACCCAGTTTTGTTTTAGACAAGAAAACGCAATTTCTAAGGCTTTATCAGGTAAAACAAGAAACTTTGCATGGAAAGAACTAGAAATGAAGTTTCTGCAGACATGTTTTCTTTTTCTAAATGCTGACAAATAACTCCTGCCAAATGCTACATAAAGGAGAAAAAGAAACATATGGCAGTTCAACAGGAGTGAAAAGATGAGCTAATCCAGCATCCAACAAGTCTTTGGATGAGACTATAATAAAACCAACCAGCCTTTATCATGCTTGATAGCACCACTATAATTAGGAGTCTGTCACCAAGTTTATAATGAACCCTTCACCCTGTTTTCTGGGGTTTATAGTCTGGTAGTAAGAGTCACTGTGGGTTGCAACTAGAGCTTGCTGTGGAGAAGGCTCAAATCTAGCGTGCAGGTTTTGAACAAACCGTTAAAAACTGGGGGCTTGTGCCAGCGATGAGCAAGTTGTGCTTATAGCCTGACCTGATTGTTTAAGAAGTCAGTGTCTAGGGTGATTTATTTGCCTTTAGCATGAAAAATACAAACATGTGGTTCAGAATCCTGTTGTGCTCTCTTATGCTGCCTTGTAGGAATCAAGAATGTAAGGAATCCTGATTTTTATTTATTTATTTATTTATTTCCCCTCTCTTGGTTTTATGATCCTTATATCTGCCCTAGCAGACGCTGCTGCTGCAGAGCTAGGGGTTAGCATTTGCTGTACTCTGTCTTAGAAAAACTCATTCCTTACAAGTCAAGTTTTCAATCTTAAGGAGAAGTCTGGCAGACAAGGCAAAAATCCAGACTGCTTCTTTCTCCCTTTTTTCCCCTCCATCCTTGAGGCTTAGTCAACTGCTGGCAGAGGAACTGTCTATGCCTCAGTTGTGAACAGGGACATTCTGAATGATGGAGTCTAAGATTCAGGAAGTGTCCAATTTTTTCTGAACTGAGAATGATTGCATGTCTAACCTGAGGTACCAGAAACTGAAAGGAGCCCTCTAGTATGTCTCAAGTGTTATCCTTTCTCCCTTGCAATGCAGGGGGTTCTCAGCGCCTCAGGATGTGTAATGTAGCTATTTGAGAATGTTCACAAGAGACAGGGCAGAGCTCTCACAAGAGCATCTCCTCTACAGAATGTGGGTCTAGTAATGAAAGGTCAAATATTTGTATGCTAAGACTGCGGGTTCAGATTACAGTTGGATGCCTAATGAGATTTTCAGAAACATTGAGGCTCCCCTGCAGCCTTGTGTGCCAGACTCTTTAAGAGTCTGGCTTAGAAAGAATAACTAGGTAACCTCAATAACAGCCAAACCTGAATAGGTCAGTCCTGTTCCAGTATGATTCAACCTTCTGACTTGTACATAAAAGCAAAGGTGAACAGAAGTGTATCCAGTTCACATTTAATATACAGTAAATGTTAACTTTCACTCCCAAATACTTTAGGAGAGGCTTTGATGTTCGTTTGATGAGGGTGAATAGGGTGGAAAAGGATTGATATTCATGAAGTGCTGCAGTAGTCCTAAGTCTAGCAGGGCAGGCAGCCGAGTGGTGCCTCTGAATTGTCATAAAGAGATTTAAAAACCATACATATGAGTGCTGGAAACTGTGAAGGGGGTGTGTCTCATAATCCCTCTAACTTTTTGCTCTACTGCTTCTGCTTGTCAGAAAGAAAAAATCTGTGCTGCTTTACTGACAATGAGACCTCATCAAAGCTCTACATTTATGAATTAGTAATTCATAAATTAGCAGCTGTAGGTTGGCATTCTCTTCAGAGGGCTATGCCAGGTTTTGCCTTCTCAAATGAGAGGCTGACCCGCAAAGGCTATGCCTGTAAACTGTAGAGTTGAGAAATCTTGTCCCTTGAAGAGACACCATGCTGTTGGAGGCCATCATGTCTTGTCTCTAGGCAAACCCCATGGGAGCCAGGAAATGTGGCTTCTTGCAGGTCCCTTGGCCTCAAACCCCTGATCCTGCTGCACCCCATTCAAACCCTGCTGTCACCCCTGCTGCTGACTTCTGACCTAGCTGGCCAAGGAGGACAATAGAAAGGAGAGACACATATGTGCCTCTTGAAACACTCATTCTTGGCTTCCACACCAAATCTGCTGGCAGGCACACGGTACGAAACAGCTGCTCACACTACTTTTGCATTACACTCTTCATTTGGGCCCTATGCTTTCCAGCAGAAGTCATGAAGCATGGATGTGAATCAAACCGTGACAGCCTTCTGCAGAAAGGAGAGACTGTGTAAAGAACAAGGGCCACAAGGCAGGCAGGGACCTCTGCTTGGTTCTCAGTGTGCAGACGTGCCAGATCTGGACTTCTGGCATGAGTGAGGGCTAAGGACCCTTACTGCTGGGGTCCCTGTTATTGGCTACTTGGGGTCTACATTACAAGCAAGCACATAGTATATTCTAGCATACCTGTAATAGGCATATATAACCTTTAAGGGAACATAATGAATGAGTGAGATTCATTCAGCCATCTTCAAAAAGCCACCAGCCATATATTGCATAGGAACTGCTCATGCAAACAACTTTGATATCGGCACTAAAGACTGGTGTCTTGAAGATTAGTGTGTGAACATGGGGGACCTTTGTGGGTATGGTTTTGATCAGTAGAAAAAAAACAAGCTGTGATTTTCAATCAAGAATATAAAGCTGATCACAGAAGGAATCCACTGTACAGTGATCTCTGAAAAGAAGGCTTTTTAAAATTTCCATTAATTAGAATATATTTCATCTCTTGGTTTTATCTTTATTTAGAGAGAAATGTGGAAGTTTCTGTTTCACAGAAGAAGCTTGCATAACCCTTCAACTGGCATTTTCAAACCATGGTATAAATTTACAAAAAGAAAAGTTGCAGTTGATGTGGAAAACACAATCTGTGTCTATGAAGTCTTCAGTTTTAAAATGACTGTTTTATATTCTCCTTTGGAAGGTATGACAGCTCAGCTTATTAGCAGGGCTTCTTTTTTTGTGTGTGTTGTTTATTATTTTTCTGAAAAAAACTGTAAAATAAAAGGAAATCCTACAGTGTTTTTCTTTTTTTTCATTCTTTTTTTTCCCCCAACAGCTGTATCACAATTTCTGTCCTTTCCACGTGTATGTAATTCAAAAAAATATATAAATAAGCATATTTGATATTTCGTGTTCTTGGAACTTAAGAATTAATTAGTTGATGCTTAGCAGCAGTTTCTTCTGCTGCCAAATAAAGCATTGGCTAATTTTGGAAAAACATATTAAAAATGATCTACTCTTAAACAGCAAGGATAGACTCTGGATTATCTTCACTAAAACATACCAGCTGTTCCTCTCTTCAAATAAAAAAAAAATGGGTATTTCACTTTTTTCAATATTTGCTACCAAATACTACTTGCTCTTTCTCTTCATGTGACCTATAGAACAAATGCTTTCAGAAAGCTATTTTTTTCTGTTGCATTGAAGTCAAACTGTCATACTTCAACTACCAAGCTATGAGGTTTCATTTTTAACTCACCCTATAAGCCAATAACTTTTTTTTTAAATTACCCAAAATGCAATTTTGCATAACAGTTGTGCTATGGAGACCAAACCTTTCCCTTGTTTGTTCTTAAGCTTCCAAGTTCCATTTTTAAAGTTCCCGGGTTTTGGCAATTTCTGAGTTTGACAAAACTAGAGAGTAAAATAAACAAATAAACAAGAAGGAGAAAAGCAGCAATTTTCCCCCTGCTGTGGAAGCTGGGTGGCACACCATGTCTCTGCCGGGAAGTTGATGTTTGGGGACGTAGTACTGTCCTTTGTGGCCCATGTTTGAGGAGTAAGTGCTGCCTATTCACTGTGCATTTTACCTTGCTGGTAGATGCCTAAAAGTTTTATTATTCACGCTTATTACAAGTGCTCAGAGGAGAAAGCTATTACTTCTTGCTATACTCTCCTAACAGAGCTTTAAGTTCCCCATCCCTCCAATACTTCCCCTGAGGCTTCAGAAGGAAATGTCTCTGTTACTGTGGTCCCCTCCTCAGCCTTTTCCAGTCCTCTGCCTCTCCACCTGCCTTCTCTTCCACTTCTCCTTATGCCTCTTCCAAAGAGCAGCAGTCTATACTTGCTATGATTCTTGCCTATTTTATCAGTGCCATTGGTAAACTCATCATGGAGCAGTTAAATTGTCTACACTCAGTAATTTCCTTCTGCTGGTTTTAATTGTAATGAGCAGGAGACTGTTGCTGTCTGTTTCCAAGCTCAGAGAGAGGCCACTGAGATACATTCATTCCCAACTTACTTGAAAATACTGGTTTTTGCAAAACCAGAAATACCGCAGTTATTTTTAGCAGAACCCTTCATTTTCCAAAGTTGATGATTTTGGTTTTCCATTTGCCCTGGATATGATTATTTTTCAAACCCATTATAACATTTAATATATAACTTTGTATAAATTTAATATATAACTTTATATAAATTTAATATAACTATAACATTTATAGTTATAGACATCTATTTAAAACTGAAACCACGGAGTAGGGAAGCAGAGGAGCCCTGCACTTACTCATCATGCTGTGTGGACTGACTGTTGTAATGGGATGTGAGAAGCCAGCCTAAACATTGTAGTGCTCTCTCTCTTCCCAAAATTTTTTCACCCAGTCAAACTCCTTCACAGGACTTACTGCTTTCTGCTCACAAGGCTTAAAGGCTGGAAAGAGGAAGCAGTGAGGCCTCAGACCCAAGCAAAAGGAGACACTTAAAAGCACTGTAGTTTTGGATTGAATCAGCACAAAGTGTGTGTTTTGGATTTGTGCACACATGGTAATAAAAACCAGCAAAAGTCTTCATGGGGTTTTACCAAGAAGAAGTTAACGCAGATGCCAAATCCATTTATCATTTCTTTTGTTATGTGCCACTGTTCCTTATGACTTTCTTCAGGCTCTAAGCAGTGAACGCTTTCTCTCCCAGTACATACGCTTGTTTTGTTTTTAATCACTTCCTCACCACTCCACTACTTATATGTTTTGTGGCACCAGCAGTTTTTCCTCTTATGGGGGCCTGGGTGCATTGCTTTAAGAAATACAAGTATTTAGAGAGAGAACAGGATTGTCCCAGAAGCAGTTTTGGTGGATTTGGGGGATTTTTCGGGGGAGTTGTTTATTACAGGACTACTAGTATACAGAATTATTGAATTTCTACTCCTTTTCCCAATTAATAACTTCCATTTTTATTCCGGTCGTTTTCCCCCCAAACCCTTCCAAGTAGAAAAGGTAGGTTCCACAACCATTCACATGTTCGTGGTCTACCTGAGGAAGCTTTTATAAGGTTAAGTTCTTCCACAACCTCCCCCTGCACCCCTAGGTGCCTCAGTTGCTGTCTGCACACACAGGCAATTCAGAGCTTTCCTGCACTGCAGTTCATTGATTTTGCAGTTGCTCCATTCCTGCTTGAAGATATAACACAGCGTGTGCTGCCAGCACTCCCTGGCTGATGGTCAGAGGTGCTCCACTTTGGCCATGCAGGTGGACAGCTACTTTTGCTTTTACTCTTCTCTCATCCTCTGAGAGACAAGTGTTGACATCAAGAGCTCTTGGGCAGACCACAGCTCCTCTTCAGACCAAAACTCTCTCAGGTTGTCAGACTTAGCAGGGATAGCTTGAACAGTTTAATAGTAAGTTGTTGCCCTGGCTGTTTTTGACAGAAATGGGCAAGGGAACATCATCCAAGTGGCTCTGCCGGAAGCTTTGAAGATTGGTAACCTCCACAGGAGTCTGGACAAGCACTGTGCTGAAGACAGTAATTTCTCCAAATGGTGAAACTGAAGCTGGAGGGTGGTGTCTGGCCACAAGTTGTGACCAGTGCCTGTGACTTGTGTTATGGCTAATCTTTTCTCTTGGTCTGTGCTTAAATAAACTGGGTAAGAACATAACCAAAGTATGTATTTCAAACCTAGGGTTCTGTTGTCGTGTGCACGTTTGGCTCTGGTATGTGGTCATGGGATCGAAGAGGATTTGTTATGGCTCATGGTCACAATTTGCTCCCTGAATGTTAAGAGAATAGATTATTTTATAAAAGATGATCACTGAGCTCACCTCAGTTTAGACCTTGGTGGGTAGAGCACAGCAAGGTTGTGCTGGACAACAAAACTTGATACTGTGAGAAGTTAATGCACACAACATCCAACTGGTGCTTCCTGGAGAACCTCGAGATACAACAAATGCAGTCATCAATGGAAAATTAAGTCTGGATAATTGTGTAAAAGGATCTGTTGGTCTTCTCTTAGACTAGAATGCTCTTCCAGCATGATGCAGGCTTGCATGGATATGGATTTGGAAGAGGAGATAATTCACTGGATGGTCAGTCTGTTCTCCCAGGTAACAAGTGACAGAACAAGAGAAAATGGCCTTCAGTTGCACCAGAGGAGGTTTAGATTGGATATTAGGAATAATTTCTCAACTAAAAATGTGGTCAGGCTTTGGAACAGACTGCCCAGGGAAGTGGAAAAATCACCATGCCTGCGAGTATTCAGAAGGCTTGTGGGTGTGGTTTAGTGGTGAACATGGTGGTGCTGGGTTAATAGTTGCACTTGGTGATCCTAGAGGTCTTTTCCAACCTTAAAGATTCTATGATTCATGAAGCATTGTGATCTGGAAGGCCACTTATGTAGTGGTACTTGCAGAAGAAGGAATTTGACAGCCTTCTGTATCCTTCCTCAGCAAAACCAGAAGAAGAATTTCCAGCTTCTGTAACTTCTCCTTGGTCCCCACTGAAGCTCAGCACCAACTCAAACTGATTTTTTTTGGGACAAAACTTTTGTCCTGTGTCTGTTTGTATATGTATGTGAGACAAAACCATACAGACACACATCTCCCTTTTTACCCTTTCAATAGTTTTTCACAGAATTCATCCAGCCTGGGGAATTTTTTTCTCCTACTTTTTGGCAGCCTTTTCATGAGTTGGGTTGCTCTCATGCAGCACAGTTGATGATGGACTGATGGTGCACACATCAGCAGTGTAAGCAGAGGACTTTGCTGTGAATCTTCACCCTCATCTGTGTCTGTTGAGCTGTCTGTATGCCTGTGCTCTTGCCTGGGCTGAGAAGTACTGCAAAAAGCACTTTCATGGAAAGAGTGGTCACCACTAGCAGAGAGTGTGGAGGGTGTAGCAGCTAATATGTGTGAGAGATAACAGTGCTCTTCTCCAAAGCGACTGATAAAATCTGCTTTCATTGCACAAAGATGCATTGTTCCCTTTTGTGGGGAAGGAACTGAGTTTTCCTGTGGGCTTTAGCTGTAATTTGCCTCTCTTTGCTTTCAAAGGTGTCTATTTTGAAAAAAAATCTTCATTTAGGTCTTCGTTTTCTTTGGAGCCTGCCTTCAGACTCGGCAACAACAACAAAGACCTACTGAGCAACTGAAACTATAGGCTTGTTCCTTCCTTGATTCATTGAGGTGTTTACCAAGTACAGACTTTGACTGACAGTCCCTCAACAGGACGAGAATGGATCCACGCTGAAACACTCACATCTCCCAGTTAGCTTAATGTGAAAAAAGAGCTCTTCACATATTTTCTCTCTCTCCTGGGTAAATCAGTAATTAATACAGTTTTGGTATGTTCTTCTGACTGTTCTCAAATCTGCTTCATCTTTTGCATTGTGGTCAGATAATAAATCCCCTAATTTTAGAGAAGTGAGTTAGAAGGGTGAATTTTGATATTTTCTCTGGACCTTCATTTTCTGCCAAAGTAATGTATAGCCTTTTAAGTTGTTATTTGAGTGAGAGTTTCTGTCATCCAGTGGCTTGCTTTTGAATAGAGTTTTGGGTAGTGGAACTCATGTAGTTCAATCTGATGTATAATTAACAAAACCCATGTAATTCCAATGTTTGAAATTTGAATTAAGGAAGCAGAGTGAGAATTGTCCTTGTTTGTCTCAGTATTGTCTGTCTGATTGTGCAATCTCTTCTTGCCTTGTGACACCATCAAAGTTTGTAATACAAACCTGGACACCACTACAGTGAAAATAAATCTCCTGAAAACAAGCTGGGGTTTCTTAGGAACTGATTAAAAGCAGGAGGTTGCAGGGCCTGCAGATAGCATAGTAGGTGGTTTCTAGCAGTACTGCACAGCTGCTGTGGGTGCATTGCCTGAACAGCCAGTTTACAAAGCTCCCATTTCAGGGTCTGCGCTCGTTCCCACCAGGTTACTGCTGAGGCAGCACATGGTTGTGTGTTTTGGATCTGTTTCATGCCTCGTTCTCTAGAGGCAAGTCACTCTAGTTTGTGAAGATACCTCAAAAGAGAGGCAGTTGCTGTCCAATGAACATGTGTTATTTGGCTTAACATATGAAAACATTAGCTAGGGTTTTCTTATGCCTGTTGGCAAAAAGGTGTTCTTTTAAAGAAATGCCAATAATAATAACAGCTACTTCAAATAAGGTCTGAGTTTCTTGACTACAAGTGGGAAATTATGTAGATTACCAAACCTGAGAACCCTCTGATATTCGGTGTCATGATTACAGGGTGTGAAACTCTATTTGGGGACCTGGCTAATTTAAACTACTTGGGCTCCACAGCTAAATTACTTTGTGTAATGCTTAAGAGCTGTGTTTTCTAGAAATGAGGGCTCAATATGTTACAGAAGATGTAGTTTGTTTGCTGTTAGTGACCTTCTCTCGTTTTAAAGCAATGCTTAAACTAATGACTAGTTTCAAGGCCTTGAAGAGGGAACAGTTTTGCTAATTGTATTCCAAACTGAAGTTGCATGACTGAATATTGAACAGAGGTTTTCCTTTTGCTGTGTGACGTGGTCTGATTTACTGGCCTTGAAAGATATATTTGGAAGATAAGATGGCAGCTTTTTTAAAAAGAAAGTATCTGGATTTTACACTTAGTTTAAGAAACTGTTATTCTCTGTGTGTGCCATGCATATGATTTAAACCACATTCCTAGCACACATATGGAAGTTATTAGAAGGCAAAAAGCATGTAATGTTATGGATCTAGCTATGTGTATATATATATATGATGTTTTTTTTATAAATGCATATTACTGGATGCTAATTCATCTCACTAAGACTTACCACAGCATCCTTAAGAACCACTGTTGCTATGAGAGTGTTGTCCCTTGTGGGCCATCTAGCATTTGTGTTAAGAAGTTGTCTCTGCCACCCTCCAAAAGCTTGCTTTGGGCTGCCTTTCCCTCTTTGAACTTCAGTTCAAGTGTCCCTTGAGAACTAGGGTCTGTGGTCTGGAGACTTCCTAGAGTTTTTTAGAGAAGACCTCATCAACTTCTTCACTGTGTGGTCTGCTTCCCACCACAATGCCACTTTATCGGTCTCTCTTCTAATGCCAACCCACAAGCCTTTGTCCATCCCATAAATGACCTCTACACTTTTGAGTGGCCCATTCATGTAAAGGGCAAAATTCTGCATTGTTCTGTTTTGTTAGGTGGATCTCATAGCTTCTATTGCTCAAGAGAGTCCCATGATCATAAAAGCCACATTGCTGCCTGAGATACCAGTCATGGAGCCAGACATGTACTAGCAGGAATTGTCCACTCCTATCTGGGCTTTTCGCTTTTGCATTTAGGATGAAGGAGAGCAGTGCCCGGACTTTACTCATAGAGCTCTCTCATGATTTTTCACGTATTCCAGGTCTGCTATGGCAATATCATTGGTGCCTACAAGGGGTGATAGTTGAAGGTATAGGATAGGGAGGTCCAGTTTCTTTTCTATATCATCCCAAATTTGGCATCTCAAAAGTGAAAATCTCCCATGACAGCATCTTTTGTCAGTAGATGGGTGCCTTTGACCCCTGCAGAAGGGAATCTCCAGCCGCTGTCACTCAGCTCCTCTTCATGATGCTCATACTTCCTTAAGGCCTTGTAGGCCTTGAAACCCCACTTCATGGAGTTTGCTCCTCATATTGGGTCATTATGTCACACTACCAATCCTGTCCATTCAGATGTGAGGGCAGAGAAGGAGTCTCTGTCCTGCCCTGAAAGTCCCAAGCTACCAGCTTCTTGGGAGTCTCCATCCACCACGTGGTCACATGTAGCATCTCAACATCCCTCCTTCCTCGCATTGTGTACCTTGGACTCTTGCTTTTGTGAGACCGTGAAGACCGTGTTTGTCTCCTGTTTGCCCTCTACTCTGCTCCTCCCACAACCCCCTTAGGTGGATGCCCAGTGCCCCATGGCACTGCCCTTCTGGGAGAGACCATGGAGGAGACCATGGGGCCATCACCTCCTCTGGGCTGTGGCTGCTGGTTTGCCAGGGTGCTATTTCCAGCCATTGCTGCTGATCCAGAACTGCTAATTCAGTTGGGAAGGGTGAAGTGCATAACAGCCCTGGGCTTTTTGTAGAGAAGAAAAGGAAATTAATTCCTGTAGATTCCCTGCAGCACAGTGTTTTACCAGAGTCTTATCAGTACAGGAGAACACTGTGTAGCTCTCCAGCAAGGGGGACTGTGTGATGGAGGGATCCTAAGAGGAGAACCTCATTGGGTAGCCAAGCTTGACTTCTCATAAGTAGTATTTAAAAAGGCTGGTCCTGACAACAGGTAGAAAATATTTTTTACTTTCTTGTCTCCAGGCATTAATATGTTTTTACTGCAGTCAAGATCTCAATTTCAAAAGTATAAAAATGTAGGGTTTGTTTTTTTGTTTTGTGTGTGTATTCCCTACAGGATGTGGTGATACCTTTTCTGGAACCTTGTTTTTACTATTTCTTTCCCCACCTCAGTGCCAAAAAGAAACAGGGTCTCCAATTCTGATGTCACTTTTGCCATTAATAGCCACCTTTGTGATAACTTTCTAAGTCACTTGAGAGTCCTCCCATGAAAGTCAATAGGTTTTTTTGTTGTTATTTGGTGTTTTTCTAATTTGTGGAGTGCCTTTTCTTCATTCAAATATGTCTCAGCCTCATCAGAATATTAATAAGTAGGTTTTTATGCATAAGTATTTAATTCCAGACCCAATTTGTGGCTGTTATGGTTTGTTGGATCAGCGATTTCACTTTTTAATGAAAATTCTAAGGAGGTTTTGATTATGAAATGCAATGTCTCGCAAAGAGCTATTAAGTTTTAATGTGTCAATACCAGCTTTTTTAAAAAAAATTGCTTTTAAAATACCTGTTTCATACTTCTTTAATTTATCCACAAAACCTCTAATTTTAAAAGTCTGGGTGACAGGGGGCTTCTATCCCTGTAAAAACTTGGGAAATAAACAAATAAATAAATAAGTAAATTTTGAGACCAATTCGGACTCCTAAAAGGAAACAATGATCTGGAACAACATGTAGGATGATTCTTTAGGCCTTTTTTTGTGTTCAAAAAGGCCCTTTGAGAAGGTCTGGGGGAACGTTTTAAAAGCCAGTGATTAAGTTTAGTCATAGAGTCCCTCAACGTGGTGGGTTGATGAGAAAGTGTTACCCAAAATCACACAGCCTGAATGCCAACTCGAAGTGCAGTGCTTACCCCAAGGTTTCATGTTTGAGCCAATCCTCCCACACTAGCTCTTGCAAATCTGGGGGGACAAGAGAGAAAAGGGGGGAAGTCTTATTTGGCCCTACATAGGTTAAAAAGCCCCATGCAACACTGTGGAGGAAGGCAAAGGAGCAGCACTATCGGCAAAAATGTGTGCCCGCAAATGTGGCGAGACTCTGGTTTGCATTTTGCTGACAAATGACTTGATTTTGATCCAGCTTAAGCTGGAAACAAAATTGTAAGCTGTAAGTGAACAGGATTTTACAGCTGTTCACCACATCTTGGCTTTTGTAGGGCTACCCCCCCACCATAAGCCACTCCCAGAGCAAGACGCTGCACATCGTCCCTAGACAGATTATTCAGCAGAATTCAGTAGAAAACTGGCTTCATGTTCTACAGGGGTTTGTTGGCCCTGAGACTGACCTGTCTGAAAGGAAAATGTTCCTGGGAGATGTCTGGAGAGCCCCTGTCCCTGGGATTGCCTGCTTGTTTGTCAGTCCTGAGGGCTGGGGAAGCCATTTTGCAGTGCACAGAGCAGCCTGTCCTCTAGCCCCTCTATGATTGCATCAGGAAGATGAAGATGGGAGCGAAATGAAAGAAGAATGATCAACCTTAGCTGAACCAATAAGGTTTTCCTGATTCAGATGTTTCAGTTAAAAATGACATTGTAGGTTTGCCTCAGGTACTCTCATACACATTTTATTAGACTTTCTTTGCTTGGTCAGGAAAGCTGGGTAATCTCCATGTTAGTTCTGGCATCCTCTCAGCCCCCTTCTACTGACTCCTACTGCCCAAAGAGGTGGTCCAGCCCCTGTTCATCCCTTTATCACCTC
Source organism: Oxyruncus cristatus (assembly GCA_013399855.1). Taxonomy (NCBI): domain Eukaryota; kingdom Metazoa; phylum Chordata; class Aves; order Passeriformes; family Cotingidae; genus Oxyruncus; species Oxyruncus cristatus. Next base: position 1,016,704 of record VXAY01002649.1, read on the forward strand.
TGCGGATTGCCCGTCTGCACTTTGAGCCAGCTCAGCTGTTACATAGCCAAAACCTCACCAAACCACAGAAAATGAGGCTTTTGCTAGATTAGTGAGTCAAATCTGTTTGTTCCTGAGGGCCAGTTGCAGGGAGAAGCTGAGACTGCACGGTGTGGGTTAAGGAAGGGAGAAGGTTACATGCAAGTAGAAGGTCACCCTGCCTGGTGGATCAGCTGCGTCAGCTGTCTCAGAGCCATGTCCAAAGCATTCCTTCTTGGGTATCCACCAAGATGCAAACTCAGAAGCTCAAGCTTATCCTGTAGAAAGACCACACTACTCTCTTTATGTCTCTCTCATGTGTTTTTCGATGTGGGTTCTTTAGACATTATTCTTTACTTTTATGTAATTCTGCTAAAAGAGACAGTCAAGCACAAGAGGACAAATTGGTATAGAAAACAAATTTCATTTAACCCAGTGCTCATAAAACCATTTGTGTTATAACCTGTAAGAATTAATGGATATCAGAGAAGCTATTCCTATTTCCTAGTCATGCAAAGTGTAGCCGCAGTCAGCACAGGTTATCCCTCATCCTCAAATACTAAAGCCAGGGCTGTGGCAAATATTATTCTTCAGCTCAGTAATTCTGTATCTCACAGCAACAGCCACAAGTCACTGACTGCTCTAGATGTCTATGTCTTGCAGTAAAATGGATTTTTAAAAAAATCTTTTACCTCATTTGGTCTGTTAATTAAAGTCAACAAAACTTGGAAAAATTATTTCAGGGAAAATGTAAGTCTGCTGTATCTCTGTGGGAGAAGAAAAAATGAAAATGTATCACATTGGGGATGTGATAGTTTATTTCTTTGGCAGAACCTCTTGTGCTGAAAAATATTTCACAGAGACACTGCTTCAGACTCCAGTTGGGTTACACGTTATTCTTATGTTGTACAGCAGCTCAATCTGAATGCCTGAAAACCTTTCCAGGTATTTTATGGGAAATATGCTAAATTCTGCAGCAGTGTTAGCCATGTGCTGCCAGTTAGACTGGACTTCTGGTCCTCACCTGGCAAAGACGCTTAAATTGTGCATATTTACAGGGTGTTTTGGTAATTATCCTTCTTTTCTAGCAAAGATTAAAGAGCTAGCCAGCCCCTTGCAAACAGCAGGAAGCATTTGTTGACTAACTGTGGCAGAAGCTAATGAATACTTGGTCTCCTGTGGACACTGCTGTATAAAGAGATAACAAGAGGCAGCACCAAGCAGGCCACCTTGCCCATCTACTTACAGTAAATCAGCCAGCTGGTGATTAAAGCCATCAAGTTTCAGAGGGCACCAAGAGAAATGCTCTGGAATTTCATGCTGAATTGATTTAAGAAGTTACTGCTCCAGCTGTCAACAATGTTTCTTTAGCAGGGATGGTTGATGGAAATGGAAGTCGACTTCCCCCTCATCACAGTTCACAGCCTGGGAGGCTAACCAATGCTGAAATATGCTGGCCATCTTTTTCCAGAAATTGTAACCTCCAGCAGAGGGGTAGGATCGACATTATGAGGTGGCATCTGCCACCAGGCACGACCTGTGTGGACTTGTATGCCAACACTGCGTTATGTTAGGGCTGGGAGACTGGTCTTTGTGGTGTGTCTCCGAGAACTTTACCAAAATTATACATGAATACTCCGGATTCACATCAGCAAAGAGCAAGCTGCTTATGGGAAATCACATCTTATAACAGTTGCAATTGCCTCTGGAGATAAACTCACATGCGCATGTGCCTGGCCACACGATCATGGACTTCCCTCATGACTTTGGGAAGGGCAAGGGCATGTTTTATCTCACCCCTTGAAAGAGCCTTTGCAGTATTTTCTTTTGTTTTGTAAGAAGATGTCTGTGAGTTTGGTTTTCTTTCCTTTTTGTTATAGTATGCTGTATTCCCTGTTTGAAGCCCTGTTTCAAAACTGTGCTTTCTGCTGATGTTAACCTTTCTTCACATGTAAGGCAGGGTTTAAAGTACTTGTATTATTGAAGGCATTTTTCTGCTTATTCATGGGAGTGGAGGGAGGGGAAGGCTTTTCTGTCAGGTCCATAAAATAAATTCAGGTCAGACAGGTTTTGAAGCTTCTAGAAAACCAGAGGAATGTGTTGCTGTTAAAGGACTAGTTTCACTAGAGCTCTGCATGCACTGCTGTCAGTCATTAAGGTTTTTGCCTTCTGCAGGATCTGATCTCTTAGAATAAACCATGATAATTTTGCAGGCTAGATACCATTTGTCGTTTTGAAGCTATGTAAACATATAGCTTTCATGAAACAAAGTATTGTTTAATCTTAATAGAAATTGTGCAACATGTAAGAAGAATTTACAAATAAAAATCAAATTAATACCTTTTTTCAAGTTTTGCCATTTCCTGTAAAGCGAGACAGATTCAAGTCATTCCCATGAACTCCAGCAGAGGCATACACTCATCCCCTGCAAATTACTCTCATTCTATTCAGGTATCTTTGATTTTTATCTTGATGACTGGCAATGCAGATAAAGTTATGGAGGTGACAGTTGCTTGTCAAAACCCCTTCATAGCTATATGGTTTGTCAGTTTACTGTAAGGTTACTTACTATTGTATTTTGTTTTTTCTGGTAACATCTTAGTATTTTCTAGTAGTGTGGAAAATCCAGGTTATTTATTCATTGAAAATGTTGAAATAGCTACTATGTCATTATCTTAAAAATCTGGGTCAATGAAACACACGTGCACTGCTACAGATCAGTCCCGCCTTCCTCATAACTCTCTGCCAGAGTGCATGGCCTTCACCCTCAGAAAATCCCAGGCAATTGAAAAAGACTATTTCCATGCAATTTGCCTCTCTGAAATAGTTCTTGCTTTCAGCACTGTCACCCATGGCATACAGCTAAATGGGTAAACATGAAACTGTTGTGCGTATCAGTATGATGCACACGCCAGAATGTGTCATGTATAACCTGAAATTACCAGCAGGCATTTGTCTGCCCTTTTTCTGTTTGTTTGCTTTTGGGGTTATGTATGTATGTGTATTTGGACTACAGGTATTATATGTGTTAGATTTTTTCCTAAACAGATCTAGTGCAATATATTAATTCTGTTTTGAGTGGCCTTTCCTCCCTCCATTAGTAAGCATGTAACGACAACTAAGTTACGAATTTTATAGCAAGTCAAATAAATGTTATTTAAAATTCTCATTTGGAAAGTTGTCTCTGGAGGTGCCATATTTTTCTGTAAAACTGTCAGTTGGCAGCATGAAATAAAATTAAAAAAAGCAAAAGCATGCATTTTTTAAAAGATTGAGGCACAGAAAATAATATTTCAAGAATAATTTAGTTTTAATAACCTTCATTCTTAGAAGAATTGCATCCTATGGTTCTTTGCTATTGCTGTTTGATTGTGCGATGGTTTTTTTTACAAGATAAGAATGAAGACCTTACCAATCTTTGCTCATGTTTACCAATTAAAGATAATACTAGTTGCTCCTAACTTACAGAGCAAGGAAGAGAAGACTTTGTCCCAGCACTAGTAAATTGAAAAATACTCTGGTAATGGATGAATGTTTTGTCCCATTTCTCTTGCTGGTGGCCATTGACACTGTTACTTCCATTATCATGTTTCAATCAGTGTGCCTTCCTGAGAGAAGTTTCTTCTTCACATACCAGTATATTTGAATATGATTCTGGTCAAGGCAGGACTGTATTTTTTCTGTTGAGCTTTGGGCTCAATATGCTAGATTATTGAGTTCATTGGACACCTTCTGAATCTAGAAAATAATCTGGTTATCTGACCTGCAAATAAAAGCAAACTCCTACGAGAAGACCTTGTATGACCATATTGCTCTCAAACAGCAGAAGTCACTTAGAAATCATTTCTGCTTCTGAGATGGCTTAAAGAAATGGGCTACCCCTACAGGACAAATGTATGGATTCTCTGACATCCCTTTTCCATAAAGGTGCCTATGCAAGTCTGACCACTGCTTTCAAGGGGAACATTTCCAGTCTTTGAACATTGTTTATATAACTTTAAAATCTGAACATTTTGAGCATGTATCACAGCAACGCACAGCTTAATTCCCTGACATCTTTGCATTTTATGTACAGTCTCTGCAGTACTAACCATAAATATGTGAGGTCAAATAGTTAATCCCTGTCCTTACTAGAGCTGACTTTTGTGTTTGCTTTTCAAGGAAACTGCTAAAATATTGCTTGTAAACATGTAAAATGTTATTACTATGCAAATTTGGTATCCACGGCCTTCCACCTTGCTGATTTCTTGGGCTCTCTGAGGACTATAGCTATATTTAAAGTGCTACAAACCATGGTAGAAACCTAAGGGGTAGCTTTCAACCCAAGACTTGTCTGAGTTCTTCACAGCTGTGTGAAGGCAGTGCCATCATGTAATACAATCATCTTGTTAGGTAATCAGTTGATCAGATACATCATTACTTACAAATTCATTGTAGGGAAAAATCTCTTCTGATTCTGATCTATGGTTCAGCTGTGATACCAAGGAAGTGTGTATATGTATTTAAATGACTGACTTCTGAATGCAGCCCAGACAGAAGCAATTTGCACATTGAAATGTGACAAGCTCACAGTGTTGAATTTTAATCAATGAGACGTTTTAGCTTATTTCCATGTATTATTTATGCTTGAAGACTAATATCAGATTAAAATATGGCAAACTTGCACTTCTCAGAGGAAAGCTTGGAGAGAGTGTGTAAGGACTCAGGGTGATGAGACTAGACACAGTGAAGAGCACTCTGACCCATTACACTGTTAATCAGACTGGTTGTTTATGACAAAAGGTATCTCTGATACTACTTTTGTAGTATAAGCCAAGATACTGGCACTCTTCCAATTTTTCTTGTTAAAATTGAATTCCAGAGACAAGATCACTATTAGGCTGCAGTGTTTCGCTTTATGGAAGTTAATTGCTTTGCTCCTCTACTTTGTGAGGTTAAATGATTGTTGTGAGGAATAGTTACACTGTTGTTCTCTGTTACTGGTGTCAGACAACTTTCCTTGCAGGCATCACCTTTCAGAGGACTTTGATGAAAATATCATATATCACCTCACAACAAGCGTACAGTATCCAAAGTCTAAGAGGGATTTGCAACTGCAGGATGTGGCTATCTTCTTGAAAGTACCAGAACGACATTCTTTGACCATCATGTGTGTATAGCTGTCATCCATCATTCCCAGTATTTTTCATACTGGTCATATGAAACTTACAGTTCAAGTTTTGTAATCTTAGTCAACAAATATGAGCTAAAGAATTCTGTAATAGAAAGGAATTCCAATGTACTAAAAAGAAATCTGTGTTCATAAAAGGAACATTGAGATCACTGGAAATTCAAAGATGAATTTGAGGTAGAGAATGATTGACTTGTATTAAGAGGGGAGAAAACTTTATTCCCAGCTGGAGAGGAAACAGTACTGGCAGAAAATCTTTGAAGCATTTGTTCATAACAGAACAATCTAGTCTTTGGTGTTCTGTTAAATGAATTAAAATCAGCTTCCTTTCTCTTAACATACTGAATTAACAATAAGAGATTAGCAGTATTGCAACAGAATTCTAGCAGCTCTGACTCGATCAGTTCTTCATAAGTAGATAAACTTTATTTTAGACAGTGTTGAACAAGTAACTCATTACAAATAAGTAATTCAAGATGAGGAAGGGAGTTTTGCTCATAAAAAAGTTCCAACTGCATTATTTAAATACATTCCATACATTTTTTCTCCAGTGATTGGGCAAAGGAGAAGAGATGCCATGGCTGTTTTCTTTCTGAGAGTGCTTAGAAATCTCTTAACTATCATTATAAGTCCAGTGAAAGGGCAAAAGGATGAGTAGGTTCTCAGAAGTTCCCAAGAGTTTTACCTGAGTTCTCAGGCTGTTTCAGACAATCTTCAAAGAGAAGCAGTTATAAATACAGAAACTGCAGAAGCTGTTTGTGGTTTGGCATAGCTGGGAGTGTTTATAGTTATCCTGGGGAATACTTGATAATCATCAATAAGTCACTTAGGCTGATGGTGAGCTTGAACCATCTTCAAGGCTTCAGTTTCAAACGTATCTTACACAATACCTGAAGCCCCGAGTGTGAGCATGTGGAATTACAGATGCATATTGTTACATCAGTTGTTCAACTGATGCTGTTTCTTATTCAGATCATAGCCTGCACAACTGGTAGCATGCTGCATGAAAGAAATTATTATAATTGTCATAATAAAAAATAATTTAACAGATTGCTTTTTTTATATATACTCAGCAGTCCATAATGATTGGGTTTATTGCATTATAAGCTGGTTAACTCAAACAGCCATATTTGAAATGTAAGTAGGAATTTTTAGGGGCTCATATCTCAGTATGCCTTCAGATAGTTTTTTTAAACTGCATTCATACTCTATGTAATACTTCACATACTGCTCCTTTGGGATTTAGAAAAACAGTAATTACATTGTAAACATACACTCATTATTGGAATCACTTGTTGCAGCTTAACAGTGTCCATGCAGATTTGTCACTTCTTTCTGAGGGATTATGTGAATTTAATTTTTGGGTTTTCAGTCCACCACCCATCACAGTTACTAAGCTCTACTACTGAACAGAAGGTAGTTTGAGTAACTGGTATTGGATGAACTGTCTCAGTTAAATAGGTGGCAGGTGCTTGGGAGATGATGGCCCAGGAGTTTGTGGTGGGGCTTTAATAGATTATTTAAGACTCCACACACATACCCTAGCCCCACCCTAGCCCCTGTGTAGTCTTAAAGCAATTGCAGTTTAGCAGTTCCCTTTTGTGAATATCTTCTCCAGGTCAGGATGGTGTAAATGCTGAGACTAAGAGCAAGGCAGCATGAACATGTTCAAACATCCAAAAATAGGCAGAAAAGGATAAGGAAACAGAAACACATAACTTCTCCCTCCATCACATCAGGTGGGAGTTAAATTATATATCATCATCTGATCTCACAAAGCAAATACAAAATATTTAAGAGACATTGTGAGAATACTGTAGTTATGATAGATATATTCATACTCAATGATACTTTTTTAAAAATTGAAATAAATACATTAACAAATTTTCCCCAAACCAAACATTTAAATTGAGCAATCCACATGCCTGTTTGGTAGTTGAGTACCCATTTTCCTTTCAAAAGCTCAATTTGTGATTCAAACAAAAATCAGAATAAATAATGAATTTTGGATGATGTTTGTTGGAAGTTGTCATGCAAGAGTATCTGGGATTCTAAATAAATTATTTCCATTGTTTATGGAAATCATGGGAGTTATTTAGAATAAGCAAACAAACATGAGACAAAGATGAGAATGGTTGTGTCAAAGATCTACATACTAAACTACATTGGTTAACTAACTGTGAGGACAAGCACAGGAACCAGAAGTTATATGAATGATCCCTCTATACACCACGCACCTGCCATATGCTCCCCAGCTTCTGACAACTGAAGATTTAGGGGTTTAGTGGATCAGAGGTTGCATTGCAACTTTCACGAGCTCTTGATGGACCTAGTCATATGTTCTCCTAATTCTGTCGGAGCAAGTCCAGAGCAGAGCCACCAAGTTGATCAGAGGGATAGAGCACCTCTCCTATGAGGAAAGGCTGAGAGAAATCAGGATTGTTCAGCCTGGAAAAGAGAAAGGCTTCGGGTTCGACCTTATTGTGAACCTCCAGTATTTGAAGGGAACTTACAGGAGAGATAGGGCAAGACTATTTACAAAAGCATGTAGTGACAAGAGGAAATGCATTCAAATTGAAAGAGAGTAGGTTTAGACTAGATATCAGGGAAAAATTCTTTACTGTGAGGGTGGTGAGGCACTGGAACAGGTTGCCCAGGGAAGCTGTGGATTCTCCATCCCTGGAGGTCTTCAAGGCCAGGTTGGATGAAGCCCTGAGAAACATCGTCTAGTTGAAGGTGTTGGAAGTTGGAACTAGATGATCTTTGAGGTCCCCTTCTGACCCAAACCATTCTATGATTCTAATGAGCTCTTTGTACTTCAGCTTGTGACACAGGTTTCAGATTGTAGCTGCATGGAGAGCCACCTTCTACGCATCTGTCTTTGGATGAACTTACAGTTTTTAATATTGTAAGATGATGTTTGGCCTTAATCATATCCTTTTGCATCTATTTTGCATGTCAACTGCTAGGCTATTTAGTCTCGTGGTACTCTTCGGGATGGTGAAAGAGGGTTGGACTCGATGGTTCTTGAAGGTCCCTTCCAATTGAGCATATTCTGTGATTCTGTGATTCTGTGTCTAAAGGTTTGTTGATACAAATCTTACTGCCATTGTTGCCCACATATATTTATTAATCTGTGGCCTTTTTCAGAACATGTGGGTATTTTTGGTAGTTTAATATTTTGAGAAGGAGCAAGGTAATTTTGTAGCATCAAGTTAGTTTCTGTCGCATTAGTAGATCCTGAGGGGACCCTCTAACTCTGCCTTTGTCTTCTGCAAATATGCATTGGCCTTGTTGTTCTGGTATATTTCTGTGTGAGGAAGCACTCCCTGTCATTGCTGCTAGCCGATTTTCAACTCTAAGGCAGGAAATGATCTTCCCAAAGCACCATGAAGGGATGACTCTAAAATGTGATGCTTTTAGTCTATGTCTTAACCCAGTTAACGTAGGGTAAGTGCACAGAGAGACAGATTTTTTTCTTTCTCCCCAACCCTATTCCCCCCTTACCCCCCCACCCTTCGGCTTTGGCTTAGGGAGTTTGGGAACAGTTACCATGGCTTGAAAGACATTTGGGGCAGTTGTGTGAGTGAGTAAGAGAATCTACTGGCTTAGAGAGCAACCCTGTCCCTATTTATCAGTAGGAAGCTATATCCGTATCTGGTCTGTATTTGACTGCACAAAAGCAAGTTCAAGTATCTGCTCTTTTCTCCAAAACCTAATGTGGGCTGTCTGCTATTTATGGAAAAATACAGGGTGCTGCAGAGAAAAATAGACTGCATTCTAAAGTCTTGAAAACATAGATATGTCCTTTAACTGGACTTTGCAAGGGTGTGGCTGTTAAAGTGCCATTACAGTGGATATGTATGTTTGTATGCTGCATTTCAGATCCTGAAAATAGTCCTGTCCCACATCTGACAAGTTTGTGTGGTACTGGCTCCTTCAGGTAGTTTGTAAACTTTTGTGAATTCAAGATGCTTCTTAGTATATTGTGAAACTGTAGGAGTAGTTGAAAACAATACTTGCAATGAGGCTTCATAATTCTTCGTAACCAAACAGTTAATGAGTTTTTCAAATTAGGAAAGTATCTACAGATGTTCTTATGGTAATTTTGATTAGTTTTGACTTGGAAAAAATGTATTTGGATTTAAAACTGTGGTTCAGATCTGCCTCAGAATTTATAGTGGGTATCATAAATACCAAGGCAGAATGCTCCATGTTTGTGTTTTAACACTGTTATTGCCAACAAGCTGATGAAAATCTGGATACTCTTTTGAAACTTGTGTTAGGAATACTTAATAATTATTGTCTTAAAGCTATTGGTAGTTGAACACTTCATGTTGCTTTGTAGTTCTTGTAGAATTATCAGTGGCAGCTTCTCTGAAATTTCACATTTGCTTGGGAACAAACAGACTGAAAAAAATCCTATTGTCAGCTAACTCAGGACAATTAAAATCTCAGTCTGAGAAGTGATATTTAATTACTTACTGCCTAGACAAGCTTGTAAAACAAATTTAATTATGTGCATCAGACAAACTGATGACCTCCACCTAAAATCTGGTGTACATAGGGTGACCTGTGTGTCTGGCCTGAGATTGAATGGAGAAAAAAGAAGAGGCCCAAGGTTTCCTCTTGCATGTCACCAAGGAGCATCTGCGCTCTATACCTCCCTGGGGAAGGAAATGTATTTGCTTCTTGCCCCACAGTTATGATGGAGAAGCCAAAAGAGAAATTTAACCAAGGTAGAAGTTAAGTCCAAGGACTTCTGACCACAGGAATACTGAGTTCAGTGCTCTGCTGAATAGATACTCTGTGCTCCATCTGCCAGTTCCTATGTTCAGATACATCAAAATAATAGTTGCTAGTGGCTTTATTTTCATCCTATTGCAAAAAAAAGAAGCCTGCTGTTGAAATATGGTGATGAAGATGGATAGTTTAACTGCTGACAGTTTCCTATGACAAGGAACTAAATTTAGGTTTGTGGGTGTCTTTGCAGGAGGGAGTGGGTTGTTCCTTTGTTTACCTCCATGATACAGGATTGCATTGCAATCCATAAATAAACATGTTTGCCCAGGAGGAGTATCTCTAAGGCATAAGCACAGTGCAGTTGCCTAGAGCTTATAGCAGAATTGGGCTGTAAATGAGGAGAAGGTGGTTTGAAATGAGCGAAGCAGACATGCAATATCTTCTTAGGTTGTTAAGAAAGCAAATACATCATGGGAGGGTCTTTGTGTACAGAAGTGGAATGAAAACTTTTCAATCAATGCCAAAGCACAGCGAAGTCCCCCAGATAGTGGCCTGGGAATGGGGAGAAGGGATTTTGTTGTTGCAGATGTAGGGCTACCAGTCAAGGTTGGCAATGTTTTTCAAAGCTTTTTGCCTTAGCTTTTTGCTGAAGTCCTGATTCCAGCCTCCTGCATAAGGCTCTGACTCCCAGACTCAAGCAGATGCAGCGGAATTTGCCCCTCCCTGTCAGCAGCTTTGCCCTTGTGTTGGAAATGAAGCCCATTAGCCAGAGCTGCTGAGATGACATCCCTGCTCTTTGGCTGCTTCTCCTTACAGCCCGATGTGGAAACAAAACCAGTGGTTTATGTTAGAGTGTGTCACTTTATCGTAAGTGCTTCCCAATCTCCATTTATATTGAATTAATATATATACCTTATGACTTTATTTTGGCATTAAATTAGCCAGCAATATATGCCTTGCCTGAAAGATGGGCAGCTACCTGCCAGTGTCATAGATGTTTTCTTGTCCTTGTAACTGATTGAATTCCAGGAATACATACAGGGTGAGAAAAAGATATAAGCCAGTAGAGTTACTGTTGCTACTTCCATCATATCCATAATGTACATGTTCACATACAGGAAAAATACATATAAAGAGATGCATATGGATATAGGAAACTGCAGCTTTTTCTTATAATCCTATACTGTATGTTTCTCTCCTTATTATGTATGTATTCCCTATAAAATACAAGCTTCTCTTCCCCAATAATAAACTACTTGATCAAAACTCTTTATGCATCACTACTGAAGATGGACATACATATTATGGAGAAACGAAACTGAACAATAAAATACTGTTCCTCACAGGAAAGTTGGGAAACTATATAGATCATCTGATACAGGTATTGCTCATTTTTACGAGGAAGCAAGGATAACTGTGGTGTTACTCAATGAGGGTAAATAACAAATCTTTTCTTCAGTGAAATAACTTAGAATAATTTCCAGGAGAAAATAGAGCAGTAGGAGTGTAATGCTATCATTTTTGAGAGTCATAGGTGACTGTCCAATGTTATAACTGAAAGCTGTTCTCCATGTGTCCTGTCTTCAGCATTTTGCCATGTCCATTGTTCCTCTCTCTTTATAGTGGTTCTACTTTAAATGATCTCTGCGTAAAAAGTTGTTATCAAGTCTGGAAAAGAGAGTGTAATACCTTAATTTTCTGAATAACAAAATGTTCTGAAATTCTTGCAGAGAGATCCCAGTTTGTGCATCGAGTCAGCTGGAGTAATTAGGGCATGATGCAATTGTTTCTTTATAGGCCTAAAGCTATCCCAAGAACCACAAAGGCTGATTCCTTCCTTGTTAAAGGTTACTTTAACCCTTGGCCGGATGGATGTCATGGGTTTTGTTCAAACACTTTGAGTTCTGTGACAAATGGAATCACAAGACCCAGGTCACTCTGCTCACAGGACTGCAGCTCAAAATGTCCCTCTCTAAATATTTAGGAAGACCAAACACTGTTCAAGGAATGTGATTTTGGGTTGTGTTTTTTTTCTTTTTTTTTTTTTTTTTTTTTTGCTACAGAATGATAAAAGTACCATTCACAGTATTCTACTTGATGAATCAGAATCTGAAACTATTTACTTTGGCCAGCATAATATGTTGTCATCCTCTGTCTTCCTTCTGGAAAATTTTGGCCTTATTGTTAGTTCAATTCCTTGAGGAGCATTGTTTTGGACTGCTGAGAAGAGCAGTAAAAATATGCAAAGCTATTTTCACTCAGATTTTACAAAGAAGTCAGTTATAAAGTCGGTGATTTGTCCTATGTGCTTCTTGTTAAGATTACAATACTTTTACATTTTTAAGGAGTTTAATAAGCTCTGTGCTCACAGGCACACTTTAAATTTAGATGTTATGTTTCTAAACATTTGCCTGCTCTCACTAAGGTAGCATGAACTGTTGCTGGTCTTTCTCTCTATTTTGGAAACATATTTTTGGAAACTGAAAGGTGCTTTGGGGTTTCTGGGTTTGTTTTTACCTCAGAAGAGCTCAGACAGGTTAATGGGGAGATTTTCGAAGGTTGTCCATGCAGAAAATATTCATGTACGTATAATATTTTTTCTGTGAAGCCTGCAATGATGATTTTAGATTTTGCTTTCTTCCATGAATACTTGAATGTATCAACTAAAGGCAACATGTTTACTCTCTTTGCATGTCTTTTCACGCCTTTGACTACTGAGGCATAGAAAGAATGTGTTACAGTGATCCAAATACAGATTAAATTTTAACCTGTTTTGTCAACATTTTTGTTGTCTTCTGTGTAGATATTTGTGCAAAATCTTCCATGCATAGAGTGGGAAGGAATTCTCTTTTCTACCTTGCAAACATAAGTTGCACATATTTGATTTTTCCCTTAAAAGGCAGAGAGTTCTCGTTGAACATATCTTCCCAAAGATGTGAATGACCAGTTCTTAAAAAATCATTTTGTGACAGCAAGATGCAGGCATGTTTGCGCTCCCTCTGAACACATCACTAACTCGGATAAAAACCTGACCTGAATAGGTATGTGCCAGAAATGTGTTGCCAAAGATTGGAGCCTAAATAGCGGGAACAGAATGAGAGCTTTCACTGACTGTTTTCTTTCTTTGTTCTTCCAATAAATATCAATTTACTTGGATGTTCTTCATTACCTCTAGATTAGCCAAAAGCTTCCTTAACTATATCATTACTAGCAAACAATGGACATTGTGTCAAATTATACATGAATAAACACTTGTAAATTCAAACAGCTGAGGGTCTACACAACTTCATATATAGAATATTCTGGCATGAAATATTTTTGTACTAGCATTTCGTCCTTTTTTTATGTCATGCGTAAGGCAGATTCTCCTGCAGCAGGCCTGTATTTGTTACTGATTTTGTTTAATTTTCAACTTTGGACCCAAGCTGTTTAAACAGATTACTCCCTGCTTTTATCTGAGTCGACTTCCTGATGCTTTCATCAAAGCAAAAGAGATTATTTGACTTTCTGTCTGGTAACACAGCATTACAAGAGAGTCATATGTTAAGTGATAGTGATGGATTCTGGAAATGGCCACTCTTTCTGCAACTAAGTCCCCTGTAATACTTCCCGTCAAAGACCAAAAAAAATCTCATTCTTATTTATTTGGAGTCTATTTATTAGCATTCATTACAATAGTATTTACTCTCTAACTGGAGTGAATAGATTTCAGAACTAGATTAAGTGAGAGTGTTTGAACTGGAATAACGATGTTGCAGGCACAATAAGTTTATCCTGGCACTAATCCTGTACCTTAACTTTGTCTCTCCTGGGCACACAATATTTGTGAACTGATTAATACCTGGCAAGAGAAGGACACCTTCTCTTCAGAGTAGCTTCCAGTGTAGTCGTGAGAATTTAGTGGTAACCAGCACCAACACATGCTCTGGGGACATAGGAGGTTTTCTGATGGAAGTCAAAGTTCTTTTTAGCCTTTGTGTCTTATTTATAAGAAAGTTAAGATGGAGATAGTGAGTTAACTAGTTACTCATTTAGCTAAATCCATGGAAAATTCTTGCAAGACTCTGTGGGCAATGTACAGAACTCTGTCTACATTTATGTTTCACTTGTCTCTGCAGGAACAGTTGGGTTATAGGTGCAGAACAGGGGTTCTCTCAGCCATGGTAGCAGGTGAAATCAAGTCGCAGGTGCTTTGGAAATGCACAGCATCGTCAGTGGTTGTTGTATTGACTGACTGCATGTGCATTTCTTTCTCTGAGCTCTCTTGGGCTTTGTGCTCCAGGTCCAATAGGTGAAATGATAAAATACCTCTTTATGTTCTGAAGGAAGTTTCTCCTAGAGAGGAATCACAGATATTTCCTATCCTTATGTAAAATGTGGAAAAAGCACTTCAAACTGTAGCAAATGGCAGCTCTCAGACATAGTCTCAATTCACAGCTGAGCAGGCAGGGAAACCCTTCCAAGGTTTTCATGCAGGAGACATATGACCCCTTGTGAGCCATGCAGATCTGTTAACTCCCTGATATGGCCAGGCTTCTCTTTGCATTGTTGTCATTCTGAACAAACAGTGCTTTATACAGAGACCTCAGTGTCACCAGCCTGGAGAGAGCAGTGTTGCAGATGATCTTGGGCTAGCTGCACTAAACCCCAGAAGCCCACCACAAACTCATCCTCCAAATGTGGGTCAAGGATTCCTCCCTTATTTGGGAGGTCTGGATGACCTGGGAAGCGCCCAAGTGAAGGTGGGAAGTGCACAGAAACCGGAGCTGCAATAAACTCAAGAATGATGCAGGAATAAGGCATCTGTTCAATTTTTTCAGATTAGCCACTTTAAAAGAGCTGCTGTAAATGACCAAGGCACATGCATCTATTGAAGGAGTGTTTCTGGTATGGTTCAAAATTGAGTACTAATTGGTTGTATTTCTGCAGGAAAATCAGCACAAGACTGAAATCACTATACTGCTAAAAGATGGTGTGCTTCGGCATTTGCTTAGGCTGTGTATAGCCTAACATATGGAGTCTTTGCAGTCTTACTTGGAACCTACAGTAGTTCTATATATACTTCTTTTCAAAAATGAAGCAGCAGAATTTTTATAGGAGTTCTTGAGACCTATACATATGTGATAATTTTTTTTTTCCATAATTATGTATTTCAAGATAAGGCAAGACATGTAATCAAAAGTGTTAATACTAAAATTAGAATATCAGTCCTGATGTGGATGTTGAATTGTTGTTTTTCTGGTAGTGGTCAATAAACAATTAAAGAAGTAGCTAAGGTTTTTGATGGCCAAATTAGATCTGGTTAATCACAAGTTACTTGTGTTTATCCTCTATAGCATCTGTTTACTGAAAGTTATGTGTTTGTACTGAGAATAAATGGACCTGCAGGCTTTTTGTGCTAGTATCAAAGATTGATACATTTTTGTTATTTTCACCTATACCATGTAATGGTATATAAAATAGAATAACAAATGTTATTATAAAGATCTGAACAGGCTCACTCTTAATGATATACAGCTACTTACTTATCTACCTTTCTTTTTTTTGGTAAAAATATAGCTCTAAGTCAAAGTCTTTCTCTAATATTAATGACTAGAATCTTATTAAAAATCAGATCTCATTAAGTACACCATCAGTATTAAAATAGTGTATCCTGAATCTCAGTCATTTAGAAATGATCCGTGCCTGAAAAGATTAAATGAGGAGCTCACCAATTAGTGTAAATGTCTTAGTGGAACAGAAAGTGACTTCAAAGAACTTGATTTTATATTTGGGGTTTCTAATATATATCTTTTCTTTTTTTCTGAAGTACTTCCAATTTGAGGACAACTTTTAAAACTTTTTTTGCATAATATTGGAACATTCAAAGCTTTTTTATCACTTTGGTGTGCAAACCAAATGTAAGGGGAAGATTTGAAACATTTAAAAACAATCTCTTTAGTTTTCAGAGATGAAAGAATTGAAAATTAAATGCAAAGTCTTGGGCTGCTTGTGCTCCTCTGCTGTACCACTGTTTTCTCTTATGTGTGCAGTGCAATGGAGTCTGATGCAGCATTTCATCCCATTACCCAACCCTTGTTGTACTGCGAGCCTTCAGATGAAAACACTCACACTGTGTTGTGTCTGCATCTGATCACCTCTGATCACCTTTGAAAGACGTTTTGGCCCATATTGCAATAAAATGGTGTCAAACAGTGCTACAGAGTGCTGTAAACCTTGAATTCCCAAACTCCATCGAACTGGCAAGAAAATGAAGCCTCGAGTGCTGCACAGAAGGCTCCCTCCATCATCTGAGGAGATCCCAGTCTCAGGCTGCTTTAGTCTGTGGCAGGTTATACCTGGGAGCAGCTGGCATTTCCAGCTTCCAGTCCTCCTTATTTGTGTTGTGCAACATCTGGTAACCAAAAAAACTTTAACTAAAAAGTAGCACTAGATTAGAGTCACATGCTGTGTCAGGGACAGCTTGGAAAGAAAGCAAGTATTGTATCCTCTTGTGTGCAACATCGCTATGCTGTGGCCTGGTTTTCTTAGTAACAGATACAGCCTAGTTTTAAATTTGGATTATTTTGCTGATTTTTTTTTCTTTTTTAAAACAATGATTCCTACTTCACCCAGAAATTTAAGCAACACTGAGGCTTGTTTTGGCCATTCTGCAAGGGACACTGCATAATTCAGACTTAAACCTTTTGGCAATGGCACTGTATAGTAAAGATGTGCATCGATTCCTTATCATTGCTAAACCTCCTTTGTGTTCTCTGATGGAGTGGAAAGCAGGGAAAGAGCAGTACATCAAAGCAAATGGTATATTTTTGTAATACCGTGTGTATAAATATTGGTATAGTGGTTGTAGTCTCCATGTTAAGAGCCAGCAAAAGTTTTTTAAAATCTACCTCAGAGCTGTAGGTCCAAAAATGCATGGTAAGGCAAAAAAGTGAATAAACCACTTAAATAGTGAGGGTTTAAATGGGAAGATGAGGGGGGAGGGCATAACTACAGTCTCATGTGCTGCTGTAGGAGCTGGAAGAGGCTCAGATGTATTTAAAAAAACATATGGGGGGAGAAAGGCTAATTTCCATCTCATGCTGTATCAGATTCCTCACTCCTTAGCTTTTGTTAATCCTCCAGCATTTTTAGAAATTACTGTTTTATGAAAAATGTAACTACATGTAATGGGTATATTTTATAAACGTACACAAAATTATGTAGTTTTCAAAGACAGGATAAAACCCATTACTGCAGTAAGAAAACACTTTTCTATCACCTCTAACAGTGTTTTCCTCATCCTTCCATTTCAAATGGAAGTGAAATGGATCAGCATGAGGAATCTGTTCATACTGGTTCCCAGCTGTGGTTATGTCAGCGGAGATAAATTCATGTCCTCAGATATTACCCTTTCCTGAGTACCAATTGCACACACCTTAAATTCCAGTTTGACAAAACCAAAGCTTTCTGAGTTGTTCATCTGCTCTCTCAGCAAGGTTTTGAGGTCTCACAGTGTTTGTACAAGGAGTTTCAAGGCCTATGTGTTTAAATAAAAATAGCGCCGGCTGCTGTAAATGGCAGCTTTTCTTTGCCTTCCTTTTGGAGGAGTGAAGGTCAGAGATATACATTTATTTCCTTTGTTGATGCTGGTTTTCCATGCCCTTCTAGCCCTGTTTCTGTCTGCTGACCAGCTGCGTTGTTAGCAGCTGATGGCCGAAGAGCAGAATCTGCCTTTCTGAGCAGAATTTGCCATTCTGATCAGACTGACCAGTGCACCTTGCAGGAACCTCCTGAAACTAAAGGTCCAGCTGTTGGCCTTGAGTCACTTTTTTTTAAATTATATACCAAATCTGAGCAGGTTTTCATTCAGTTTGTAATCTAGGAGTGAATTAAATGTCCTTTTTATCAGATTTATTTACCCCTCACCTCAGGAAACTGGGAAGAGTATCCTGCCTCTTCCCTCAAACCATTGTGTTCAAGGTTTCTTGTGGAGTTTAAATGAAGCATTTTTGTGTAGATGTGTTTTCTAGAAAGGTGAAAAAACTCTGATGTATGTACGTATGTATTTATTTATTTATTTATTTCATGTCACCCTAAAAACTGTTTTTGCAGACAAACTGTGTTTGCCTGTTTGCTTTTGTAAAAGATACGTTTATGTAAGTATGTACCTTGGTGATTTGTACAGGGTTGGACCCTCTGTGCTCTTGCATGATGTCGTGCATCTTGCAGAAGTTACCTCTGGGTTATTGTAATACCACCTTTCCATTAACTAACAGACTATAAAAAAAATTTAAATAAAATGCCCTTGGGAACAGTAAATGACAAACTTCTCAGAATGTTGTTTCTAAGAGCCTTGCAGCTCAATATCCTAAAAGGAGCACCTGCAGTCTGGCTTTATTGCTGATACACAGCTAGTTGGCAGACAAAAAACCTTGCTAGGATTTCAATTTACAACCCATGATACATAGGATTCTTTCTTCCTTGTGATGCTTTAAACTGAAATTGAATTTTAAATTAACTCGACATTGTGCTATTTTCAAGTCAGATAAATAACTGCGTTCCTTTTCCCTTTCCCATAATATATTTGATATCTTTCTATGATAGTTTTTCCTGAATTGATATTAAAATTTTACATTTGCTTGTCCTTCCTTTCCTTAGAAAACAAGAAGTGAAACATAATCATGTAGCTGTAAGAAGTAATGCTTGCACTTTGACAATTATATAGCTTTGTAGTTTAGGAATTTGCCAGTTTCATTTCTGTTGCTCACTGTAAAAGCTTGTGGTTTATTTCTGTGGTTTTCCACATAACTTTGATCAAACAGTGGCCTTCAGGGTTATGTTCTTTGAACCTTCATGCATGTAGGTATCTTCCACTTGCTTTAATTCATCAGAAGGCCACATTCTTCACTTCAGCATCCCATTCGCACCTCCACTGTGTAAGTTAGCAATTAACAGTGCTAATGAAACAATGTCTCAAGTCACCAAACTTCCATACTTTGGGGTTTGCAGTGCTTTTTTTTTAAAAAAAAAAAAAAAAAAAAAAAAAAAAAACCACAAATTCTTTTGCAGTTTTTTAGGCTGTTAGACCCACACTGTGCAGGTATACATGCTTTTATAACACGCCAGGTAGTTATGATGTGGTCAGTGGTGTCTTAGTCTGACACCTCGTAGCATAAATCTTTTTTATATGATAGATGACGCCACTGGGAAGAATGTGGGGTTAGGAAGAGGAATGGATTCTAAGTATTTTACAGAGTATTAAATAAATACCCATGTTTCTGAATGTGCTTGTATAGTAGAAAGGAAGACTTTTGCAGTAGAACTGTTTGTGATTTGGTTTTTCCTCTTAATTCTCACACTCTTCAGTGAACAAACATTTCTCATGAAACTGTATCTTGAAAAGCTTACACTGAAGGACGTACAGTGGCAGAATTTACAATGTTGGCATGCTGAGCAAAATGTATTTCTTCTGTCCTGGTAAAAAATGTGGCTAACACCATGGGTCCTTATGTGTTACTTGAAATAAAGTATTGAAGTACATCCCTCCCTCCCATCTCCCCACAGGAAAGTGTTCCTCACACAGCTCCCATTTTGTACCTTCTGGCTTCTTGCAGGACATTAGCATTCCAGGAAGAGTTTCACCAGCCCTTGGGCTTTAACAGTGGTCAGGATAGGCAGGAGGAAAAATTACCAAACAGTTCCCCTCTTAGACTTGGGGCTTGAATTGAAACCAGGGGGTTTGGGGAATGTATTAAAGAGCATTGCTTTCCTTGCGCCTTCTTTCCCTATGACCTTGCTATCTGATACCAGTATGGTGCAAGATCCTGACTGTTTTTATTAGCAAGCATACTGAAGAAATATTTGGAATATTTCATTTCTCTGAGTGTACCAACAAAGGAGGGAAAAAAAGTGTCTTTACCTTAAACAGGACAAGAAGTTATGCAGACCTGCCTGACTGAGACAGAAATTCTCTTAGGGAGAGGAATGCCACATGAAATTAGAAAGTTATTCTTCGATTAAATAAGAGTGAAATACTAGAGCTTTAGTTTGGGTGCTTTTCACTGTTTTATAGTCCTGTCATCCCTTCACTCTGCCCACCCTTGCCCCCCACAATTCCCAAAGGTATTCAAATGGAAAAAGCTTTCTTTCCAAGATATTTACACAAAGAAGGCATTTGGCGGAAGATGAGATTTCTTCTGATCAAAAGCATCTTAGTGTGCTATGATCTTTCCTCAGAACTTAGCTAACCGTGCTGCAAAAGGACTCTTGCTCCATACCCCGTGCAGTTACGGATCCTTTGGGTGGACTTTGTCATTGCACTTTCTGGGCTGTGTGCCTGAGCGTATCTAGGCATATTTGTTTGAGTCTCAGCCAGGATATATGCCAAAGAGATTAGACTTCATCTTTCATCCCAGGGAGAAGAGAGCCTAAATGGGTTTATCATGGGGTTTTCATTCACTCTGTCATTTCTTCCTTCTTTATAGTTCATTGCTAGACTTCTAATTTTTCCCGACAGCAGTGCACACCCCTGCAGCTGGCCTTGCATAATGATTCCCTCCTCCTAGACAGACACAAGAGCGGATGCATAAATCTCCTGCCATCAGGGTGCCTCCTTTAGCAGACCCTGCCCCCTCTCCCCCTTGCAAGAAGATCTGTCCCCTCTGCAGCGCTCTCATTTACCACCTACTAGTTTTGCCCGCTGCGCCAAGATGCTGCCTGTGACCATTATCCTGACTATGTTAAACATCAGGAAATGGTTCTTTTTGGACAAAAATACAATCTTTTTTTTTTTCTTCTTCTAATGATAATTATTAGTGAAAATTGGAATGCCTTTGGCAATTGTATTTGATGCAAACATTACAACATACAGCAATGAGCTCCTGTGAAAAGCTAGAGCTGACTGATGTTTTGAATTAGGAGCCAGAGAATGAGAAGGACTGTCAGGAGCAAGAATTTTGACTGAACTATAGGGCTTTAGAAGGTCTTAAGTTAGAGACCCCTGAGTTCTCTGAGGCCATGTATTAACTCAAAATGATTGCTTTGAACTATCAGGTAAGGGCAGTGCTGTCAAATCCATGGCTTCCCAGCTGCTGAACTCATCGAGCACATTGACAGTTTATAAATCAGGTGGGACTTGTGGACCATTTACAAGGAAGTGTTTGAAAATCTCTTCCTTAGCCCTCCATCCTCGCTTATACCAGTGGAGTATTGCAGCTGGCTAAAAATCAACGCCAGACTAGTTTAAAAGGCAGCAGTATCTGTTCCTGTTACGAAAAGCAGGCACAGGGTGAATGTGCAGTGTACAGCAAGAGCTTCATCATTCTTTACCAGCAGCAAAAATATAGGTAAAGGTTAGCCCCTTTGGTCTTCCAAGAGTCTAATCCAAAAAATACTAGATTTCTCAAATAGGTATATGGTGTTAGCAATGTGCTGATAGTCTGATATTCATAATTGCTTTTAAAATTAAATTGTTATTTTTCTCAGCTACAAGTATTTTGCAGTTTTCTCTGCTACTGTCCTTGTGATGATTCATACTGCAGTTATTTTGAAGAAATGGATAAACTACAACTGTTTATATACAAACAGAATATGGCATTGGCTGCCAGAAACCAATCTCGCTAATATTTGGCTTGTTAGGTTGCCTCATGTTTTGCGTTTTGGCTATCAGAGAGAGCAAACTTAAAATTAATTGAGAAGATTTTCTTTCTGTCTGAGTGTGTTCAAAGCTAGTGGTATTTTTACCTCTGTAAATGCTGGCAATTGATTATAAAAGTCAGAGGTGTTCACAATGTCAGTGACCTTCATCTAGACAGCTGTAATAACAGGCAAGATTTTCCTTAGGACACTTTGCTGTTGCTGACAGATTTTGTTGCATCTGCAGCCAATTCTGTATCATTAATGAGGAAAAAAGGGTGGATGAGGGAATGTGAATTGTAAATGTAAGAGTGCTCACTCCACTAAATTTACTTGAAAAATGGTCACTTTTTTGTGTCCAATGACATTTTGTATTCTTCACAATCTTCTAATTAAGCCAGGAGGGTTGTGGATCCAGGCTTTGATATGAGCAGTATTGGCTGTCCTCTTTCCAGAGAAGAGAACAAATCTTCCTCTCTGTGCTACTGTGGGCAAACTCATGAACTGGTTTCTATTCCATGCCTTGGTTACTGCATATAATTAGGAATCTCACTCTTGTGACTTCATATGCAGAACTGCATCCTTACAGTAGACCTACCTGCCAGCTGCACATCATGCACAGCTATTCCCAGGATCCTTGAATTTGACTTTATATCTCAACTATTCCATCTTATACAATGAGCTTTGAAGCAAACTATGGGCATGTGGAAGCAAAAGCCCTCCATGTCTAACAACAGACTCCTTAGACTCTGTTTGAGGCTAAAGCTCAACTTTAAAACTGCTGGTGGTGTTTATTTATTTGAAATAATTTTATTAGAATAAAGCAATACCTGTGATTCTTGAAAAATAAGAGAAGAAAGAATAGGTATCCACTAGCTTGGTAGACCCATCTGAGTGATTTTCTTTGGGAATTACCCCTTTCTTGCCTTGATGTTCCCTTGCAGAGTAGCAGCAATAGACTCTGATGGCCAGTGTGTTGCTTGGATTAAGAAAGAAGTCATATGCAGTTCTTGGAGAAGGGAGAAGACAGCAATGACAGAAGTGTCAGAGAAACACAAATAAGTCTCTGTTGGATTTGAGGAGAAATTTCCAGTCCCATGTGTCATCCCTTTGCCTTAATGATGGAAAAAGTCTGTTCATTTTTTTTCATATCTTTTTGACATTTTAGGACTGGAATTCTTGCACTTTATTCCCCGGACATCTCTTAAATAATGTCTCTATATCTCTGCTGAGAGCAGGTACACAGAGAAATGGAAAAAGATCTTTATGCATTGCACAAGTTTTTCCTGTGTTTGGTTTTAATCAAGAAACATACATACTTAAGAATTTTGGTGCGGGGGGGGGATGTGAAAAAGCATCAGAATGTTTATCTTCTGAGAGTCTCTTTGAAAAGTCAGCTTTTTACTGTGCAGTAAACCTGTCAGCCAGCTAAAAGTTTTGGCTCACGGACATGGTGGAAGCAGCGGGAGTCGAGGGCTGGGAAGTGGCTGTGTGATATCCACAAGAGATGTGGGGTTGTGCCTGACCTTGTGCCTTGGCAGAGGGAGGAGGTATTACTGGGAGGATGGTGCTGGCAGGGAGAGGTGTGGAGCTTGCAAGGGATCCCACTGCTTTCACTGCAGACAAGTCTGGCAGCCCTGTGACATGACAGCCTGATTTTAAAAATAGTGTCCTGCCTTCAGAATTACATGTTGAAAATGTATTACTGTAAAGTTGGAGTTTCTTCCACAGTAAATACTAACACTGTCTTTTACCCCTAAGTCCGTGTCCTTAGCATTACCTAACAGAGGACTTAGGATACATTGCCTTAATTTTCTTACCAGGCTAGTTTTACCTAAATGCATTGAATCCTTTCAGGTTTTGGCACATAAAAAGATACTTCTGATAATTTGAGATTAAAGTAACTTTTAAGGAGTTTTCATATGTAAAATGCTTATAGATTTGGACTGTTGAAAGATTCCTTGTTGGAGAAGATGCATACAGTGAAGGTACTGGCAAACATGAAAAAAAAAAGCTTTCCTAGTTCTTTACTATGCATTTCCTTTTATTTTTAGATGGAAATAAAAATTTAATCAGGCTAACCCTTACTTTCTATACTCAATTATTCCCCAGAAAGTTGAAGTAAGTATAGATGCAGGCTTTTCAAGAATATGCCCCTAGAAACTAATTTCTGAAGCAAAAGGAAACTGCAAGGTGACATTGCTTTTGAAAATTGAGCCTTAATAAAGGGCTTCATTTAGGCATACATCCTTGAAAATGGATGGGGAAATATGCAAGGGTTGAGAAGGAGAGAGGAAAAACAGAGGTACAAGAGAATGATACTAGATGAAAGTACAAGGTAATTTAAGTCTTTTGTTAATGTCCCTACTTGAAATTAGCACTGGTTGGTTTAGTTACCCAAACACTGACACCTCAAAGCAGAATTTTTACCATAAAGTGTTCTTGCTACAGATTGGGCTTGAGTAAATTTGTTATGGGTCTAGTGTTATCTGCTAGAAAAGCGGCCCTCCAAGGCAGAGTTAGAATGCTCTGTAGATAGCTTTCTAGTGCTTTGTGTGTCCCCAGGATACTTTGTGAGGGCATCTGCAGTGGAGAAAAGCAGAGAACCATGCTTATCAATAATGGCAGCTGTAATGAGTTTCCCCTTCTATGAGGCTGTGTTGAATCTCCGGCAGTCAGGCAGTGTGAACATCCGTCACTCTGTCTTGGGTGTGTAATGTTGCATCACTCCTGCGCTGAGGGAGCTGAGAGCCTGTTTTGTTGTTCCAGGTGAGAAGAATTGAGGGAGACCGCCCAGAGCTCAGTTCTGGGGCGCAGCTGGTACCCATCAGAGCACAGTTGAACAAGAGTAAGCACTGACACTACCTGCAGTCCCAGCAGAAGTGGGTTCTTGTTTCCTAAGCTGTGGTGAGCACACAGACTTCTCATGTGAATTTTCTGTTACCAGGTAAGCTCATTTTTTCCTTTTTTAATACATTAGAGTTTCTAAATGAGAAATTATATTATGTTTTTCTAGACAAATTTGTTGCTATTCATCAAGACTTTCAGACATTGCTGGAGTATTTAATAAATGTTTATTGCTACTAATGGAGATAAAACTTCCAGGAGCCAGTCTTGCAAGAGGCATTAAAAATTAGCAAAAAAAAAAAAGAGAAAGCAAGAATAGCTTGGCAGAGGTTCTGTATTCATAAACCTATTTATAGATGATGTTCTGGATAGAAGAGCAGGTTTGTGCCTCTGCCAGCAACATGCTGCAGCCTACTGCTGTGCTAGTGCTTGCCCTAATTTTGCGCTTACATTCTGAGTCTCCCGGGGGGATGCTGAGCAGATGTGTGATTGACCTGAATCTCAAAGGTGCTCAGGTTTGACTGTGACTGAGGATGATCGGAGAGATTCGATCACCTTCTTTTCCAGGATCTGTTCATGTTGATTAGCATGTGTTGGCTTGGCAGGCTTCTCAGAAACCAGCTCGTAAAACCTTCTTTATTCTCAAGTGACCAAAGAGATCTGAAGGAAGATGGAGAGAGGGGTTGTACAAACATGACTGTTGGGCTGGTTTTTTAGCTGCGAAGTGGTTTAAAACTGTTTTGGCAGTTTTCTTGGTGCTGGTGATGCTCCTGGAAGTGCCCCTGCTGGAAGCTCCGGTTCCAGTCTGGGCACAAGCCTGGAGGGGAAGGTGAGTGGTGGTGCTGGGATCGTGTGTGCCACCTTCATCACAGTTGCCAGTAATAGTTGTCCATGGACTGTACTTTTTGGCAGATGGCACTTAGCCTTTCCAGCAAGAGAAATGTGTCTCCTGTCCTACACCAAAAAGAAGGGAAACAGTGGGAGGAGAAAATAAAATTTACAAAGAGCCAAGTTACAGAAACAAGTGTATATTCTACTGTTTAGCTAATAATCTGGCCACATGCCAGTTTAGGAGGGGTTTTGTTTAGATTTGTTGTTGTTGTTGTTTGGTTTGGATGCTTCAGTGCTTTAAGTTTTATTTTCCCTTAAAAACTAATGGAAAAAAAGGGGTCGAAATACAGTTTTCCATGCATGTGTGTGAGCTGCAGAATGAATTAAAATGAAGACGGCTGCTCTAAACAAAGAAAGTACATTCTGCCTTTGCACATCTATTTATGTACCTAAAATCATGATTTTTTGAAATGTAGGAAAAAGCATGGGATCACACAGAAATAGCCACTATTTAAGCTTATTTAGAAATGCACATCAGGAGAGATGAGTATCACTGAGGAACAAAGGTGGGTCCTGTGTGGGATGCGAATGTAAGGACTGGACTCACTGAAAGCAAGTAATAGCAGAGTAATTTTGCAGCGGAATTTTGAACCAATTATGTGCATAACAGAGGATATGTTCTGAAAGTAGTCTGAAGTGCTTTTTTTGCGGGTATAGCTAACATGGTTTTCGAAAGCCTCTGCCTGGCCAGGGTTAGTGCTCCCACAGCTGAGACAACGTGGGTTCTTGCATGTTTGGCTGCTCATCATTCCCTAGCTGAAAGTCGGCCTTTCTCAACCTGCCTCTCCCATAATAAATATTTTTAAAAATGCACAAAGGTGTGTCTGATAATATCCAGTGCCTCAGCTTGTTCCTGTGTCTGACTGGAAAGTCTGGTGTTCAAAAGGCGCTTGATGTTAGATTTTGTAATTATTAAATGTTTTGATAAGCTGCATCAAACTACATCAACTTTTACTGAAATTACTTCAAGTTTCACATAACTGGACTGATTAAACGTGGTATTTCAAGAAGCCTTCACTGATCTAGTTGTTTCTTGACTGTTCTTTTGAAAGGGAAATTAGCATCCTTGTGCTTTTTAATAAAACTAGATGAATACTAAAAATCCACTGTCAGCAGTTTGGCTTGAACACCAAGGCAAGTGGGTTACTGCTTTACAGAACATAGAGGATATTAAATGTGGATATTAATTTTCTTCTTTCCTTCATCACAAAGAAAATAGAAATGCTCACCCAAGAGCGGAAAACAGTTTTTGGGATTCCTCAGCAACCGGGAACTTTGATACATAGTGGCTGGGTTTTTCTCTTTTTTTTTTTTTTTT